>VYXF01010779.1:0-30700 GCA_013397295.1 Polioptila caerulea | reverse complement strand
AAAAAAAAAAAGATTATTTTTGTATAAGTGGTTAGAAGAATTATTGCTTCTAAGGGTAATACATCTTTTTGACATAGCACCAAAATGCCCTCCATCCTTTTATACAGGCTTGCATACTATTTTTAATAGCCCTTCATAATATTTCTGATACTTTCATTTTTGTAAACTTACCTGTTAAAAGTCATAAAGAGAATTCAGATTACAAGGCGTTTATTGATGTTAGAATAAAAATAACACATAGTCAGAAAAATAGGACCAAGACAGAGTTGTCTAGTATGGCAAAAAACAACTATATATAGTAAAACTTAAATATTGGTTCTATCCACAAACTATCAAACCAAGTTCCAAGACAATTATAAAATCACAAGAACTTTTACAAATACAGATCAGAAAGCCACTGCAGTATGGGGTAATGTAAAAATGTATCGTTTGGATCAGATAATACTGTTTTCATAGCCTGGATCTCCTATGGTCCTACAGCCCTGGCTGGTCACAGAAAAGTCATCTTTGATGCTAAGACATGATCCTTCAGATAAAGACTTATCTAATCTTTACACCACTTTAATTTTCCCCAAGCAAAAGAGGTATTTTGATATATTGACAAGAACTCTAGTAGATTATGATTGATCTATCTATTTATTTATTTATTTATTTGTTTGTTTGTTTAATTCGCAGAAGAATCACAGAATATGTTGAGTTGGAAGGGACTGATAAAGATCATTAGTTACTGAGGAGAGGCCTCCTAAAGCTGTAGGACAGCTGAAGTCTGTACAATTAAAGTTAGCAAATCACATGTTTCTACACTATCTTGTGAGACAATACAGATAAAGAATGAACATCAAGCGTTTCTTAGCACTCCAGATTTTTCATATCAAAATAGAAGGTGAATTCCTATTTTAATTGCAAAGCTCATAATTCAGGAATTTATAATTACTGTGCTTTAATTTGTCTTGGACTGAATTTTGCAGTCAATTTACCCTAGAGTTTGCAATCTCTGTAATTCTTCAGACTACAGTGCACATACAGCCTCATGATTGCACTCCCTGAATGGTAATAGTCCATAATCATTTGAATTAGGAGAGGACTTCTGAAAATATGGACCTTTCTTCTATGTAGAAGTAAATATAGTCTTTCTTCTATGTCAAAGGCAGATAACCATGAAAATATCCCTCCTCTTGCCTTAGGATGATGTAAATGCAGGAGCCCATCCTGAAAGCCATGCCCACCCCATGTGGGCAGGGTAACAGGAGGAGCACATGAGCACTGCCAAGAGAAGGATGTTTCAGCAGAACAGGACTTGAGGCTCAAAGGTCACAGATGTTCTTCCCCTGTCTGACTGCAGAATTCAACATATTCTATTGAAACGTAGATAATGAAGTACATAGGCAAACAGCCAACTCACACTCAGCACTCTTTTGGTGATGATAAAGGAAATTTTGACCTACCTGTATATGTAATGGTCACATGACATGAAAAGCATAAGGCAGCTTTGAAAGGTTATAAACAAAATGTAATGTTTCAAAACTTCAGACATTTCAGTAGACAGAGGCACAATAACTGCCTTTTATAATAACTTTCTGGTGTTATTTGATTTCCTTTACTGGACAAGATACTCCGTCCCCATGAGAATATGCATGCATATTTAATAAATTACTTTATCCACTCCTACAGTTATTGGCATCTACTCTTCCTGTTGTAAAATCAGAATAGAAATGGCAATGAGGCCTTGAACTGAAATAACAAATGCATTTTTTCATGGGGTGTTTTGTTGGCTTTGATGGTATCTCTATACACTCTGATGTTTGGGAAACTTGGTTCACATTATTGCAAACAGTATTTGTTCCCCTTCAGTGAGGTTCAGATGGAGGTTTTGTATTCTCTCAAGTACAATAAATGTCATTATTCTCTTGTGTGGTTTTCCATTGTATGTGGTCCTGTACACCTCTTGCCAAGTTTTGACTGCACAGTCAAGATTTTTGGACAGGGTTATTGGAAGAAAACTGAATGGATCATTCTCTTCTGCTGTCTATTCTAAGAAATCACTTCTAGGTTGATTAGTGCAGGAAGCAAAAGAGTAATTATTCTCACTACTGTATTTGTAGCTAGAAAACATAGTCTCAGATTACTGAATATGACAGATTTTCCTCTGTGCAGTTGTAGCTCCTTTACCTACCTCCTAGTCTTTTGATAAAAGACTGCATGTCATGTTTCAAGACTAGCTTGTTTCATTGTTAGCAAGAAGACTGACTTTAAAATGTAGAATGTATGTACTATTTGCCACTTCTAATGTGGGCTTAAAAAATTATTCAGTTGTCTGTTCAAATATGTTGAGTTTTAATCAAAACTAATTGGGGTGCTGGTTGACAGTTGGACTCAAAGATCTTTAAGGTCTCTTCCAACCTTGATGATTCTATGATTCTGAAATAATCTAGGAGTAAACTAATTGGTATTGGAGTACAGCAATACTTGCCACTCTTGACTCATGTATGAAAAGGAGCTGTTTTCTTTAGCTATGTTTACTTGTATGGACTTGCTGACTACTTCATATTCACATCATAAATTATGATAGCTCTGATTTGCCTTCACTTTAAAATTTAGTCTGTAGTTAAATGATACGATTGTGTGTTACTGATCGTACAAAACATAATTATGTCTAAATTCCCACTTTGAGATTCTAATGAAAAAGCATTCATAATCTGTTCTATTTTGTGCTAAAATATTTCTTTAATGACTGCAGTATATTCAGAATGTAATGTAGATACACATGTATCCAATTTCTTAACCATGATTGATGTAAATAGATTGGTGATATTTGCAAAACACGAAGCAGGAAATTTGCTTACTCCAGACTAAACAGAAACAAGGAGTCCCAACTCACTCCATCAACATTCAAACATGCACAGATGTAAAATGACTTGAGAGAGTGCACACAAAAGGCGACTTTTTGCCCTGATATATTTAATGTGCTTTTTAGGATTGAGTTATAAAACTACACCTTAATGGTCCCTACGTCATGAAAGCCTATACAAGTTCAATGTACATCACATTCACTAAAAAAATGGTGCATAAAAATTTACATACAAAATATTAAAACAATGTAATTATGTGAAAACATCTGAATAGAATTATAACAATAGAAACCAAGACAATGTGTGTCATTCTTGCCCCAGCATGTATAGTATAGAGAATTTTTTGTTAGTATTTGAAGATCCACAGATGTGTATGAAACATTCTGTGCAGAATCTACTGCTCAAGGAGTTCAGGAAAAGTTTTACACAGATGCTTCTCTACTCTTGTCTTACAAATGTCTGAAATTCATCCAGCATGCCGACCTTAAGGTGTGCTATACATTTATATTTGATTAGGTTTTGTGCATAGTATCCATCTCTGAGACACTTTTTACGTGTCTTTGGAAAAAGTCTCTCCACTCAGAAAGGCCAAATAACAGGAAATGCCATATATGTGATGGTTTAGTTTATTGAAGTGCTCGTGTCCCATCCTATCTCAGTGCCCTGCAGTTTTTCTGTGTTCATTTGCCCTTCAGCCCTAAACCTCCCAGGTCAGCCCATTGTTTCAGTTCCTGCTGCTTGCTGCGAGCACCCTCCCTGCTCTGGGCATGTTCTTCAAGAACAGCAAAGCCAAACAGCTCACAGACTCAGAAGCCAAAGACCTTTCTTGTGGTGAACCTTGATGGAAAGGTCTGTACATTTTTACCCTTTATGTGTTTTGACTGAGATGTTCTAAGTCGCCATGTGTCCACACAATATTAGCAATGAGAGGGAGGATTTATTAGGTACTAGACATGATCTCAGTTTCAGGTAATCTGAAAACAGTGTAGTCATAGTCCTCTTGCTATTAAAATCTAGGTCATAGTAAATAAGTGGTGGAAGCAAGGGCAGGAATTTAGGTGAGGGGCATAGAAAGAATATGTCTTAAAGCAGAAACAAGAACCTAAATTGCAGATTCCAGCTGGAAATCTTTTTCAGAAATTCTACACAAACACTGGTGTTTCTTGACAGTCACAGAGCACTTAAAGAAAAAAAAAAAAGATTTGCTTTTCTGTCTTTGCTTATCTTAAATAATTTTAGCTTAAATTAGTATAATACCATTGGTGAATAATTGCTTATATTTTAAAAGTGTTAATTGTAAAGCATGCTATTTAACATCTATTTATATATAGTTTTTAAACATACTTCCAAATATTTTTAATTTCATTTCATTTCCCCAAATCACAGTTTTGCGGTTATCTATAACAAGAGAGAGTTATGCTTTCAAAATCATATCCCAATACAGGGCTTGCATATATTGGGATACTAAGAAAGTCAATATAAAACCACCACAGTATAAATTTAGAGTGTGATAACAATAATGCCTTATTCAGACCTGATTAATCCAAGACAAAGGTGTCTTTTTTCACATTGGTGTAATGCACTTCTAAAATCCACACAAAATATAAAGAAGAATAGCCTTTGCTGAATAGCTATTCCACGTTAACCATACTGTACTTCTCACACTTGTAAACCCTCAAAAAAGAATCCATATTTCTGTAATAAGGGATGTGAAAAGTGGTATTCAACAGCAATACAGCCTGACATCAAACTTTGCATTAAATGCATTCAGAAATTAATTAATTATGAAAAAGAGGAGGTTTACAATGTTTTTAATGATGGACACAGGTGTTTAACTTACTTTAAAAATCTGTGTCTTAAAAACATCTACTTCTGGTTCCTTTGAAGTAGTCATATTGGAGAAAAAATTGCTACTGAATTAGCCTTCAAAGCTAATAGGGATGAATATAGCCCTGGTGGAACACTATCACATGAAAAGGTGTCTACATCTCATAAATATATACATGTTCTTCACCCTTAATACAACAGCGTCCTTGAGAGTGATACTACTGCTGTGTTATTAGCAGGTGTTTTGCATGAAAAGTGAGAATAAGAGACATTAAAGTAATTGGATCCCAGGCAGTCTCATATTATGAAGAATACTCTTCCAGGGAAACTTACATGCACATCCACACCTGATGATGAGTTCTTTTTTAATGTTCTGTTGCATTCACAGCATTCAACTCAAATAGAGTATTATGGTTCTCTGTGATGAACTTCTTGACTTCCACACTTGAAATTTCCCTCAATATCATCTGGAGAGGCAAATTTTCAGCCTCAGTCTGAGCTCTAATTCACGTGTCTGTTTGAGTACAAACAGAGTGGTGTCCCACCCCGAATATACCCCTACAAATTCCATTGCTAATGTTGCAGGAGCAGATCTTGAAATGCTTCAAATACATTTGAAAAAATCTGGAAAGATCTATGGATATGGGACCCAATGTTTGCTAGTATTTTAATCTTTTCAAGGTTGATATTGATGTCAAAGAGAGAGTTCACATTTAAGCTTATTGTCCAAAGCAGACTTTGCAAGAGATTTCTTTCTCTATGTATCTTCTACTGCAACCTTTCTACTCAGGCAAAGCAATACAGAGTTCTTACCCCTCTTTGTTTATTTACTTTTATAGAAGTTGAAAGTATTTAGTTTTGGATTCTCATTTCTTTTCTTAATGGGCTTGAAATTTGCCAGTGATTAAAAAAGTTGGTAAGGGATGCATCAAGTGATTATGGATAAAAAGAAAAAATAAAAGAATGGAATTAGAGAAAAAGCGAAGGTAAGGAAGCCATAAAATGTATGTACCAGTGGAGAAACACCACTGACTTTTTTACACAGAGATTTTAACTTTCTCTTTTGGAGGAAGGCACAGGCAGTTACTAGGGGACTGCTGATAGCTCTCCAGAAAAGAAATGGATCTCATCTTGCATATGAAGCAGATAACCTTGGCAGAAGAATAAATGGTTTTACTGTCCATACTTGCATTAAACAGTTTCTAGGCATCACAAAAACTAGATAAGAGTCTCCAAGGAATAGTAAAAGGATTAAACTGCAAGAAAAAGAAATTGCTATTAGTAAAGAGGACATTATTAGTAAAACAAGTTGAGAAGGGAAGAGACAAACAAAATGAGGATGGGGAAAGAAGTGTCTTGGAAAGCCTCAAATTGTATTTCAGAGAACCAGGTACTGACAGAGGAGAAAAAGCCGAGAGTTATGGAAAAGTCATGATGATCACAGGAATTAAGCAATACAGGACAGGTAAAACTACGGCTGCAAAAAGTGCTTCAGGAGGACAAATTTAGGGGCATGGAAAGCTTCTGATTACAAAAACTGTCCCACTGCTGAAAGACATTAATAGAGGGAAGGTATGAGATTTCTGAGTAAGGCTTGCTCAAGACAAGTCATGCTCAGGACAAGACTTTCATCTGCTACAAATCCAGGAAAGTTCAAACACAGAGTTGAGGCCACCTCACAGCTGAAGNCTGATTACAAAAACTGTCCCACTGCTGAAAGACATTAATAGAGGGAAGGTATGAGATTTCTGAGTAAGGCTTGCTCAAGACAAGTCATGCTCAGGACAAGACTTTCATCTGCTACAAATCCAGGAAAGTTCAAACACGGAGTTGAGGCCACCTCACAACTGAGGTGATGATCAATGATATCCAATGATACTTCTTTCAAAGGAGTACATTCACACTATGAAACCACAGTTATCACCAGAAATTACAGGCAGTTGAATGCATAAGAACAGCCTTGACCCAGGGAGAATAAATATAACAATTTTCTAAATGCAGAGAGTCTTATTCCACACTGAGTTTCAGGAAGCACTTTTCAGCCAAGAATCCCATTTTTCTTATTTGCATATAACATAGAATTTTGTAAACAAACTAACACTTTTTAAAATCCATAGCCCCTGAAGTGTTAAACAGAAATATGCTTGACCTACCAAATCATTAAAGAAAGCTTGTGAAAAATTAGTTAGCTTTTACTTATATAGTATCATTGCTACAGTCTAGCTTCTATTGCAATAAAATACACTGAACATAAAATCCCTGTCCAAAAGAACTTAGGATATAAAGAAAAAATACAATAACTGGTAAAACACATCATCATTTTTCATGCTTAGGTATTTCAGAAAAACAGGCAAAAGTAATTTTATAAACTTTACAAAACAATCCACCTCTGAGATTAAGAACAAGCATGAGAAGTTTCAGCTGAAAGAATAATTGTTTCAGAAACCTAGTGGCAGCTGACAATAGAAAACAATAATGGAAGTGCCTTGTCAAGCATAACTACTATGATAGTAGCATAATGCTATAATGAGAAAACATCTAATTGTTTCTTTGTTTACTTGTTTCTTAAGAGGTCTCTAAAAAGATTGATGAAAGACACCAATCCAGCATCTTGCCTTGCATAAACCAACATAGATCCATTTAATAAGGCTCTTTGAACATCATATTGCAAAATATACACACCTTTTTTCAAGCACTCTCTTTATTACTCTCAATAAATATTTACTGTCTTATTTTACATAGTCCAAACTTTCAAATAAATGTGCTGAAATTAACTCAATTTTAAATTTATTTTCTATTTAATGATTTAATCAGATAAATATTCACTGATGAGGAAAGCCAAAGTGTTGAAATCATATCAACCAGAATCCCAACAAACAAGCTTCTCATTACTTCCTAGATCAGGTCTCCTTAAACTCTCTTTAAAATAAATGACTCAGTTTCTCCATGTTTTAAGAGGTTTCAAGAAATTGCAAAAGAGAAACAGTTTATAAGGGAGTGAGCCATGCTGTGCTGTTAACACAAGATCACTTGTAAGCAGAATGTCATGGTGGAATCTCTTTTTTGAAGTTGCCAGGGCTAATTCTCCAATGTTAAGGTGCCTAAACTGCTTTGTTTTTGCAAACAATGTACATTTGTCTGTGTACACATACATCTGTGTATGGTCCATTCTGCAAAGGCTAAAAAAAACAACTTTCTGCTCTATTAAATTTTCTCCTTCACTTTTTCCACCCGCTTACATTAATATGTATAGATATGGAAATTCCATACTAGATAGGCTTTGGTTTCTCTGTGCTTGAAACAAGATTGGCTTTTAGTGTCTCGCACGTTTTGAAGGATTAAGCACTCTATTCCTGCTGGCCCAGCCTGGAGCCTGTCACTGGCTGCACATGGGTTTGGCTGTCAGCAGTGGGCTGTGGGGCAGTGATGCAGCCGAGGGATGGGCTGTCCCTGAGCTCCAAACCATCTTGGGGCATCGGCTGTCCAGGCATCACACGGGATTATGGCACCACCATCCTCTGGATTTGCTGGTGGTGATGGGCCTTCATGAACAATCTCACTCTTCAGTGCCATAAATGTTGAAACTTGCAATGCAAATGACATTTCAGGAGAAATTCTTGACCAGGAACATATCTCCTGTTCGGACAAAGGCATGGATTGCTTTGACATAATACAAAAAAACCTTAATCAGGATGGAAGCCTTTGAAAATAACTTCTTTCCCCCCTTCACCAAGCCTCAAGTGAAAGTAGTTTCTCTAAACTTGCAAAACTATATATAGAAAATTAAAAGAACAGATTCTGGAGATATTGACAACCTATATATTCAATGACTGTCATCAAAATTGCAAAAATCAAAAATTTCAAGACTAAACGCTGACTAAGCTGCAATAATATAATATGTCTTAACAGAGAACTGAAATTGCTGAAAACATAGCTACATTAAAACATCAACCAGGTTTCACTTTAGTTTTAAATAATGTTATTTAACCAAAGTCCTGATACATTTTAGTGAAAAACATCAGCAGTGTGGAAAGAGTCAGTGTTATATAAGAACTTAATATTTATTTTATGGCAATGGGATTATAGTGGATTTTATTTACTGTTCCTAAAAGTTGAGAGAAAAAAATTTAGACAAAACTAAATGTAAATCCTTTGGCAAAGAAATATAATGCTTCTTAGAAAAAAAATATGCCTCTACTGTGGCATTTTTAATTCTGTATCCTATCTAGTTTTTAAACCTTATACTATTCTAAATCACTCTGAGATTCTTCAGACTGTGAGCTCTTGAGACAGATACTTCCATTTGGAACGAATCTAACTCAAAATGTTCATTTGTTGCCTTTAGGGCCTCATAGAATAGTAATAACAGCAAAAACAACAAGAATAATAGTGACATTGACAATCAATCTGAAATCTAGGGTAGGGTATATAAAATTATTGTAAAGTGGTTTTGACACCCAGCTGTAAATAACACTGTTTTTTAGAGTATTATTGTACATCTGCTGATGAATATATTTTTATACCTATATCCAATCTCTCTACTACAGTGGGCAGTCATAACCATTCGCTCTCATCATCTCCCCAGCTGAAATAAAATTTGATAGAAAACATTTCTTCAGGGATAAAAGAGAGATACAACATTGTATGTACAACTGCATAATTTGCCTGCTAAGAGTTGCTTAAAGAATGAATGGATGTTTTATGTAAATCTAACCTTTTACAGAGTTCAGCCAGGAAATTTCATAATGAAAGATTTGCTCCTACAGGTGTGAAGAACTGACTCGATGTGCACAAGGTCAAAGAGAGGATAGGTTCTTAAGCAATAATTAGTAATGGCTGATTCATATTGGCAAATTGCACCTGCCTAGCAACAACAGTGCATTGTAAAAGTAAAATACAGCACATTAATATGATGAAGTTTATGTTTCCACCATATAGAACATCTTCATTAACACTCTTTGACACTGCATGTAGCTGAAGGAAGAAAGCAATTAGAAAGTTTCAGATTTTATGTTAGAGTGGGGAGTATTTGATCAGTGGTTTTACTCACTGAATAATGAAGATTTATCCTAGCCCACACTATTTAAGAAATTTATGTCAAAGTCAGTTAATAGTTTCAACTAAAACTAGTAATTAGTAAAAATTTACATTTTGTTTCAGAAGAGTATTTTATGAGAAGATAAAATTTTTACTAAAACCCTTAAATTAAAAAAGATATTACACTCAAACCATTTTCCCTGCTTTTCATTTCAAAGAGAAATCTAGAAAAATGTTTTGTTCTAAATGTTCAGCTCAGCCAGTAAAGTGAAAAAATCAGTTATTCACACTACTCTATTTACTATTACTCGATGAGGAGGAGTAGATTGAATGACTAATCTTGTTTGTTGCCACATTCTGCCTCCATTTCTTACATATCTGATGAGAAACAGCACCCTTGAGCTTCCACAGTCTTGTGGGTTTTGCCCTGATGATCTTCCATTGGCAGTGTGAACTTTGTAGAGAGTGTGCCTGTACTAAAACAAACATGTAATCTTCTCACATGTTGCAAATACTATTAGAAAGGAGCTTTTCTATGGTAATGAAGATAAGAATATGGAAAGACACATCACCATTTCTGAAGAAAAACGCAGAGTTTGACTTGTAAAAATCTTTTTTAAGTTATGTAGAAGGCCAATTTTCTCCACAAAGATTTCTCATAACGAAATAATGTGAAAGCATATGAAATTTAATTATTTGGAAGGGATGAAGGAACCTGGTTTTCAGTTTCTGCATGACTTTACACAGACATGAACAATGTATGTCAAGAAAAAGAAAAAAGTAAAATCAAAGAAATCCAATGGTAGCCCAAGAACATATACACAAAGTTAAGGTAAATATCTGAGACATAATATAATGCCTGTGCAGAGAAACACCAAAAAGGCTAACTAGTAACATAAATATGATGACTATAATTAGTGAATGAATTCTGTAAAATAGAAAACAATTATTAGAAATTGAGAAAATATCTATGTGGATGCCAAATTACCCTATGACGTATTTTCTAACCTGTACCTTCCTCTGCTTCTGCTCTATTCTGGGTGACATAGTACTTGGATCTGATCCTGTATTCCTATTTTACACACATCATACAAACCACGTTTCATAAAGAGAAACAATAAAATCAAATTGGCTACTCAGTATGGTATCATAAAGCCTAGATAGCTGTAAGACCTAACAAAGATCTCAAAATGTCATAACTTTAGTTGTTTATCAAAATATAGTTCCTTTGAGGATGCATTTACTTTTTATCCCTTACTTTTCTTCCTCTGTCATGAAAAAGTTTTAAAATTATCTAAACCTAGGGAAATGGTGTGAATATCCACACACACCCCAGTCAAAATTAACCATAGAGACTTGCTGAAGTGGCTTTGTAGGAGTTTAGAGCAGCAGGACATTTTTTACTCATTTGTTTTATACAAGCTTCTGGCTAGTTGCTTGTTATCCACAGATGCCCAGTATAGGAGCACGTGAAACAGTCCAAGAGGTATCACAGAGAATTTAACATAGGTATCCTCACAAGGAAGATATTGAAAATCCACTGAAAACTAAGAGAGAGGTAACTTTTGAGCCCAAATAAATCCATTTCCCTTCTAAATCCCCGTGATACAAAATACGGGTAATCACATGAGTGTTTGTAGGCTAAAGACTGCAAGTCAATATTATCATTGTTTGAGCTATAGCAAAGAGAGTTTTCAGTCTTAGTAAGCGTCTTAATTGTATCTCCATGCAGAGAATACAAAAGTAATTTTAAAGTACTCCTCTTTTTTATTCCTCAGAATATCTGATACATTAAATAGGCTCCTGACAGTGCTTTTTCACCAGATTTTCTACTCAATAGTCAAGTAGGATATCCTACTGCCCGGAAAAGTAATTCTTATATATTTACAGACCTAATGAAAAGTCCTTTGTGAAAGAGAGGACAGACAGGATCTCACAAATGCAGGTCCCTGCACACTTTCTGCGGTGCCACTACATTTTTATACATTAATAAATACATGTATAAAAATATGAAGAAGCACATAAAAAACCAAAGCAGTCTCTGGAAAATCATACCAGCAGTGAAGACATGAAGAACGAGGACTCAGAGAAGCTAAAAGGTGAAGTGATTTTTCCTATATTATATTGTAGTCTTTGTCCAAGGCAGGATGGATGAGTTCCAACTACTGAACTACCCCTCACTCTTTCTTTTCCATTTTCAAACCCATTAGTATTAGGAATGCGTCCCCCAGTTATCAGATGATAATCTCCTCATCTTCTTAAGACCTGTAAGACCTATTCTAATTTCCCAGTCTCAGGAATATTTTGGACAACTGCTACTTTTCTAAAAATCTAAAAATAATCTAAAAATTCTAAAATATTTTAAGGACATTGTAACTTTCTCTACTATCCAAGAATAATATTGATATTTTCTCCTTCACCCTGGATACACCTGTGGTTTTTAACCATGAGTATCCTAATCAGACAAAGATTTCTTCAACATGGCCTCTAAGCCCATACTTTCATGTGCTACAGATTTTCAAATGACCCCCATACCACTGAGAAAAAAAGTTAATTTCCAGTACTCACTTTCAGCTCTGGAAAGCCCCAAAATAACAGGCTTTAAAACTGCTACAGGTTTATGTCCAAAGAGGTAAGGATTAGCATGTCATTTTTTACATCTCCCTCTGAGCCATTCCTTGGTGGGCTTATCATAACCAAGGCACCTGGCCTGCCAAGCAAGGGGAAATGAAACAAAGCCTCTGCGAGAAATAAAAATCTAAATAATTAATCTTAATTTTTTTCCCCTGGATTTTAAGTGCTGCATCTGAAATATACAATGGCGCATAAAATGCTGTAGGAGACTTTTACAAAGATAAGTTTGGGACAAGATACAGTAATGTGCATGGCTTCCCCACCACAGAGACACCACTCCCTGAATTCTTCCATATTCCTCATTTGCAATGGTTGATGAATATTTTCTTGAAACTTGTACTATCTAGATATACTTTGGGACATAATATACTTATTCTTAAAATTTAATTTCCACTGAAATCACTTCAGACCCTAAAGAACCTCAAAAAGACATCCCTATTTTCCTAAAGATTCAGGATACATGAAGATTTTTACTGTTGACGCCAAAGATAGACTGTCAGGGATTACACAAGGCACTAGGTGGATGTGACGGACAGAGAAACAAACAGGAAAAGAAGAAAAATCAAAGAGAATTAGAAAGTTCAAAGCAGAACTTAGAAAGATAATGCTAAGCAGAAAACTACAGAAAAGTAGATAATGGAAGGACAACGATGGTGTTCTTTGCCTCTGGAATTTTAGAGATGAACGATAAAATAATTTTCCAGTAGACTTCAGAGTACTATGCAACAACACAACATTTTCACAACACATTCCAGAACGCAGTAGGAATTAAAGTTCATCTCAGCTTAAAAATATAAAATTAAGTGTGAGGGTCATGGCGAGAACTGAATGCCACTGGACCCAACTAGCTGCTCCTTTATTGCCTTTGGTATTCAGATGACATTTACTCTTACCCTTTTTTAAAATCCTGAGGGAATCACTAAATTATATATGCACATATATATCCAGTACAGAAAGCTGAAAAGTACAGTTTGCCTTCAGGGCCTGCAATTAGGGATTTGCTAAGTCAGCTATGTGCTGTCAGGGAATCAAGGAAATCTCCATTAGAATGCCATTAGGACCTGCAGAAAAGCTCTGCATTTCTTAGCCCCATTGCTCTACATACACTCTATTATACTCCAGAAAATTTCCATATTTTTGCAGAAACATGTCTACTTAATTAATATTATTGGAAGTTCTAATAGTTTGTTTAGATCAGCACAAATGCCCTTCAATCATCCAACACAGGGTGAATGGAACTGGGCAGTCACCTGGCAGCCTTCCTTACTGGCATGTTGAGTCTTTGGCAAGAGTGAGTTGAGCACAGTCCACGCAGAACTGCTGAAAAAACATTTGATAACAGCAATTTTTAAAGATTTGCCAATGAACAGTCAGATCAATTTTAACACTCATTTGCCTGGTTTGCTCTCTGACCTCCAAACACAAATGTTTGTTCATAGGCAGCTGGTTCTTTTAATCTCCACATCATTGTTGTGTGAACATTTATACAAAAGGCAAAAAAAGGAGCCATAGAACAGGAGAAAAAGAACAGAGCTTGATCATTTCTTGAGAATTTTTATGTTGATATTCTTGGTAATCGTAACCTTCACTTTTATTTTACATTAAGGTCTAGGAATGAATAGGAAAGATTGAAATTGCTGACATTTCATTAACTTGTAAATTTGCTAAATGTGTTATGGAATTTTTTACTAGGAAATTTTGGCAGGGCAAATGGGTAGTGTAAAGCCCTTGCATCGTGATATACGTGCAGAACTTCACATGCACATCAATTCCATGTAGGTTACACCCACAGAAATAAAAGATCACACATGATCTCACTGAAACGGGTGAGAGTGTTGACTGACCTGGAACGTCAAGGGCTTTTTTCCTTAATCCAAAAGAGTTTTGAAGGATAAACTGCCAGACTTTTGTAGGATATACTACAGAGCCTAGGTTTCCCTCCTGCTAGAGGAATCTCCTGAGAAGAGGAAAAACCCTGACATAGCAAACTTGGTATTCAGCCTATGTGAATGTTTCTTTACAATGGCATTGTTTCAATGCATCTACCTGAAATTGTCACATATCCCATATCTACCTTATTTAGTATTATTGTATGTAACACCCTGCAACATACAGGAACATCCAGCTCTGGAGGGAATTTTTGAGTAGCAGTGTAACTTGGATCTGGCTGTTCTGGCCACTTTAGGAAGCATGATGCTTGCTAAACCAATACAAATGGAAATAAATTGGCAAAATCTAGCAGGATTCCATGGCACAGTTCAGGTATTCCATGAATACAAGTCTATCATGGGGTAAAGAACTTTGTCTCCAAAGGCTGTCACTTTAACAGCTCCTAGGAAAGATGCAGAATAAAGGGATGTGCATTTTCACCTACCAACTACTTTCCTTTCAGGGTAAATATAACCTTTAGTATAGAATGCACATTGCACAATCTGCAGTGGTTTTTTCTTGATAAATGTAACCATTCCCTTGGAATAGCTGCCATCTTCTTTAGGAATGTGGAATGTTTGTGGAAAGGTGGACGATGAATTTCATGTAAATTGTATAACAGATTCAAACCATTAGCATGAAACATGGAAAAGGAATGAAACTGAGAGCTGCCTCACATAAGCGATGGCACAGCAAGGCACTGCATCCTGAAAAACATTTGGCTGAAGGAATGGAGTGTACCTACATATCTAACATCATTATAAAGAGGTAAGAAGTCAAACATGTCTACATTTCTTTTTTCAAGTTACCCCAAATGGACAAGTTCACAATTCAGACTAATGGCTTGTAAAGTTTCCCCTTAAAAAAACATAGTGGTTTCAAGCATAAAATAGTGCCTGGAAGTAATACATTCCATTTTTATACTTACATAACTTAGAGACAATTAAACTGACATTTTTCCCATAACCTAATAAAAAAATCCAGTCTTGGTTTAAAATCCTTGCCTGCCAAATGCAAATCAGAATTTTTTTTCTGGGTTGCTTTATGAATCCATGAGAATAGGATACATAACAAAAATCCCTCACAGACCTATAACCACAGAAGTGCCAAAGAGGCACTGGTTGGAATAAAAACATCATCAGCTGGCTTACCTCTTCATTTATCTCCCTTGCTAAGTGTTCTGATATTGTAAATGCTTTAGAATTTGTATAATTTATGTAAATTATTAAACACCTGTTCTTGTCCCATAAAAGAAGAATATGGAAAAATCTCTTCAGTTTAATTGATTCTTGGCTTGAGTTGTCATTATTTTCTCAGCAAATACAAAGAAACTGTAGTTCCCTAATGGTCAGATTTTGTTGGCAAAACACAGATGTTCAGAATCTACCATTTTAAAATTGATCAACTGTTGGTGATTTTGCTGAGAAAATACCATTAAAACACAATTAGCAAGCTAGTGATGAAAACCAATGACATATATGTTCTCACAATTTACATTCGCCTTTCTTGCAGATGTGGTACTGATGGATAATGTAGTTTGGTTGGATATATCCAGACTATCAGAGTTTTCTGGTCTGAATTTTCTGGTGCATTTATCAGTAAATTGC
Organism: Polioptila caerulea; assembly: GCA_013397295.1. Classification (NCBI taxonomy): domain Eukaryota; kingdom Metazoa; phylum Chordata; class Aves; order Passeriformes; family Certhiidae; genus Polioptila; species Polioptila caerulea. The sequence goes on along the minus strand of VYXF01010779.1, from coordinate 14,817 downwards.
TTTCATGTGTCTCTCCCATAAGCTGCTATCTGTTCTGTTTCCATCGGGACAGTGCCTTTGGCAAAGTGTTGTGGGGAAGGGAAGACCCTAGAAGAAGGTAAACTGGGAGGACTCTTAATTGTGGGTCATGCCGTTAGTTCAGAATAAAGTGGCATGTTTCACACATAACAATTATTGCTGGCCTTCCTTTGTCAATGAGAGAAATTACATTTCTGTTCGTATCACCTTGCAAATTAGGGTAGTGGCATGCAGGCCTCTCTGAGCCAATTTTGAGAGCCTGCAGAGCTGCCAATTGCCACTCAGCACTGGGGGAAGCTGGCACACTGCCCAGTAATCATGGCCTGTTCACTAATGGGACCAATTCAGGAGATCATGACCGCTAATAAAACACATCCTACCTACTTACTTGGACCCCTTTCCTCCTCTGTGTTCAGCCACAGCACCTCAGCTGAACTGAGCAACTGAACCAAAAGGAGCCCAACTCCTCTTGCCCAACTGCCCTTGCAGCATCAGCAAGGGAGGAGCTGTTGTTTCTCAACACTCTGGACCGTGCTGGCATGGGATTTACAGTGGTCTCCTGCAAAATATAAAAAATGCAAACAAACAGAACAGACACAATTTATTGGAGCAAATAGATCCATTAATGGTCTGAAAACTCTGATATTATAATCATTCTTACAAGCTTGCAAGCTTACAATCATTCTTTGTGCTGTGTCATTTCTCAAGGATGAGCTCAGTTTCCCATTTAATTACTCACTCAGCTTGTTCTGTATTATATTTCCCCATACAGATACTGGTTTGGTTCAATTTTCTAAATTTGTCATAAGACACGATCTGTTGTAGTTTTACTAATAGAAAAATAATGGATATTCAAATTAAATTATATTTTTATTGCATTTTTAAAGTCTTCATTTGGGGGGCTCTAAATTTGAAGGTTTGAACCGTCCTGTAAACATCTGACCATTTGTTGAGTCTGGCCTCCCATGCTGTGAAATGCTCTGTAGGAGTATATAATCTGGAATTCAACTGAGAGCGAGTAATTTTCATACTCATACATTGCACTTGTCTAGCAAACAGAAATTAGACTGAATGCACTGCACTCTGAGAGATAAAGAACAGTGACTCTCCATGGTAAGAAGGCTGGCACACACCAATAGGCTCAGTTATTAGAATCAGTCTGATGTAGAGGAGAACTTGGCCTGCCTTACTAGAGCATTTCCAGACCTTATGTTGAATGCAGAGGGCAAGAGACGACTAATTTAATTATCAAAATTCCATTCTGCTTTAGATGAAGTAGACAGAACAAGGGAAAGGCAGAAAAGTTTAAATGAAACCAACCCCATCATATTTCCTGAAAAAAAAAATATTAATTTTTTAGTGTTGTCACTTGTCATGGTCAATTCCTGATTTCCTGAGCCCTGGTGGGACTAGAAAATTAATTAAAATGTTGTAAGAAACTTTTTATTTATTCAAAACTCTGGTAGATTTCTGATATTTTGTATTAAACAAAGACAGCAGAGTCCTGATCTCCTAGCAGTGCGTGGCATTCATTCTCAGGGACACAAGTTCATTTTCCTGGTTTTACGAGTTCCTCTGTCCTGAGCACAGAGCCTCACAGGTATTAGGTCTTTTTCCTCTTTGCACTGTGCACAGAATGCCTTCAGATCTCTGCACATATGTGGACACTCTTAAGCCATCCCCCCATACCACTTGATTGTCTTTAGTTTGACAGTAATCCCCTTCCCTGGGACATAATTCCTGTCTTTAATGTGGAATAAACCTGAAAGCTGGAAGACATCCTCTTTACTTCTATAAACAGTTGTGGATGAATGTGACTTATCCTGTTTGACAGTTTTTAAAAAGGTTCTCTATGGTTTTTATTAGCATTATTTGAGTAACAATGGCTCCTCAGTTATACCTAGCTTTAGTGATTGCATATTAACCTACTTGAGATAGCAGGAACCTATTAAATATATCCCAATAATTATTAAATACAATGTATGTAACTATCTTACCACCAGAAAAGACTAAATATCAGAATATCCCGCTTAACACGTAACATCTAGGGCAGAACCTCTGACCACAAAACCACAAGTGTAATAACCTGTGCTGTAAAAATTAAGCTAATAAGTAAAATTAAGAGAGATTCATTTTGGTTCAGATTTTACCTCTAGTACTTGTTTCCACTACATGATGGCTATTTTTCTGTGTAACTCCACCCTATGTACTTTCATCCATTACTTCTGCCTGTCTCATAGGAGATGGGAGATAAAAAAAGGCCCTTGCTGGTATTTCTAGTGTACAAAAACTGCTCCTGGCTAGTGGCCTTTAGCATCAAACTACATCTGAAAGGACATTGCCAGAGCAACATCTTTTCTCCTGTCTAGTCATTGAAATTGACCTAGAAAACAAATGTGTGCTAAACAAGCTTGCAATGAAAATTATCAAGTTTTTTCATATCTGGACAGCATGGGTGATGTTATCTCTTGATGTGCGGAAAAGCTTCCTGCATTTCTGTTTGAATCTGTGTAGGCATAGCTTGAGACTGCAGAGGACATGCTCTGGGCAAAGGAATCACTTGTTTTCCTCACTGAGGCTGTCTCAACAGGAACACAGCAACTGTTTAACAGAGCACAACACTATCCGTTCTGTCTGACTGAGAGAATGAATTTTGCATTGGTTTATCTCTGAATACAGATCTCTCTCACACACAGGCAGCTGTGTGCATTATGTGTGCGTGCATACACACCGACAGCTCTGCAAGTGATCTTAACAAGAACCTTTTTAACACACTCAGAGTTTGAACCAGAACCTCTCTGGTTCTCAGCTACGCTAGAAGTACACAAAGAGCTAGCAATTTAGCACAGTATGGCTTGTAATTAGTTTAATCATTGTCAGCATGTGACTATAAGCCAAATACTAATTAGCCATCTTAGTATATTGATGGGATTTTTCTTACTTGTCTTTTGAGTTAAGTTTTCTGTGGAAGCAAGCTGAGATCCCCTGTGAGAAGCAGGAAAGCAACTTTCCACATATGCTAAAATGTGCAAATATGGGAACTACTAGGTGCCTGTTATCAAACACCAGGTTTGGCATCATTTACAAATCAGCAAAAGTGGAAGGATTAAGACATTAGAAAAGCAGTTCTGCAAATGCTTGACAGCAGTGCGTGAGAGATAAGACTGACTGCAGCACTTGGTGTAGGACCCATGGCTGGAACTGCTCCAAATCTCAGGAGGCTTCTGATCCCCAGATCTTGTTCATATCCTTTTCTGGTTTTTAATGGTTGAAGGTTATTTTATTATTCAGTTATTTTTTCTTTGTAGAACAGAATATCAAGTGCTTGAAAGAGTGCTAGAGATATTGAGTCATCTTCTTATACCAGTGCAAAATACGGTTTGAAATACTTACTATTCATTTCCAACCTGTGACTGTTTCCTCAGGTACCTTGTCACATCTTTCTTTTCTCAGGGTAATACAAGATTATCACAGTCTGCTAAGATAAGCAATGCAAAGAGATTTACCAAAAGAGATTTTGCCCCAGTGCAGCAGCAGTCTTTGGTGGCACTGCCAGTAAAGGCAGGCACGTCGCAGCACTTCTGATGTGAGAATGCGGCCCGAGTGTAGCAGCCCAGTGAGCTGCCTCGGGAGGGTTAGGCAGACCCTGACACCTCTGGGAAGATCAGCCAAGCAGTGGAAACTGTGTCAGTGCTTGAAAAACCTCGCAGCTGTCTTTTAAGGGACAAGGGAGCTAGAGGAAAAGCTGCAAATAGAATAACTATTCAGGGATAGATTGATGGGGAGTGAAGGTCACTGAATGGTTATTAAGAATGGAAGTGGTAACAGCAGCAGCAGAAGCAATTTTACCTGACCAGAACAGATTCAAAAATTGTCCTTTATTTGTACCAGCCCAAGAAATTCTCTTTATCCCATTTGATGGGCAGAAGTTAGAAAAAAGAAATGGAAGGGATTTCCCCAGAGACTAAGTGTTCCTTCTCCTCCTATGGCAAAGGAAAAGGAGTTAATTTCATTTTGTTGTGCAATAATGCTTAAAAGGACCAATTTTAGGAATAAAAAAGTCACCTCCAGTCATTTATGATTTATGCTGAGACACTACAATGCCAGCATTTCCAGATGTTCAGAAGCTTGCTGGAAAACAAAACATATTTCAAAAAATTCCTGGGGCTGGAAGTGCAAATCTCATTCACACTCATGAGATCTTACATAAACAGTGCCTTGCTGCTACCACAGGACTGCTCATAAGCACTCACCAGTATGGAGGAAGCTGCATGTCCTGTAAGGCTCTTCAAGCTTTGTAAATCTACAGACCAGACGTGGAGCCTGTGTCCATGAGCTGCTGTTCCCACACTGCTCTAAATCTGCTTGCCCCTAATTAATCCCCAGTTCACCTATTCCCCAATTCAACTGTTGCCATTTACACCCACTAAAGATCTGTCCCTGTTCATCAAGGAGGATAAATTTCTTGGGTTCACCTATACTCTTAAGTTCTATATTCAGCCTTCTGTTCGTGTTCCCTTTTTCATCTATAGAGAATTTTGCCCGTGTCCTGCCATATTCCATGAAAACTACACTTTGATACCTATTTTTTGTCATGCAAAATGAGTTTTCCGCAAGAAATTTGAGACTTGGGATAACATTTTGGTCCTGAATTGATTTAAAAACACTACTAGTTTAATTTAGATTTCTCAGTGGGCATATTCATGGGGCAGAGGTATTTCTTCTAGTATATATGTATGTGCTCTCACACAGATACATTCATACCCACATATAGACATAGACTTGAGGTCAGAATAAGGAACCCAGAGCACCTACTGTTGAAATCACAAAGGGGAATTTAGCTTAAGGTAGTGCTTATTACTTCTTGCAGTCAGATCATTTATTTAGCTCCACATGAAGGCCCGGTCTGAACATTTGTCACCAATATTTTTTTCTTTAATGCTGTAACCTTTATTCTAAAATATTTAGATGCGTATTTGAATGTGACTTCAGTGGCACAGAGAGAAAAGAAATAATGAGTGGTTTGAAGGTTATTAGAAGCACTTTTAGAAGCTAGAGAATGACGGGACTATTTATAATCATCCCCTTACATGAAGTCATTTGCTTTTGCAGTATGAAAACCACAAATAGTGTTTGTGAACAAGACATCCTCCACTTTGGCACAAGCATACATTCGTTATTCCTAGTAAGTAAAACCCCATTATGAGTGATGACGTATCAAAAGTCACAAAAATGTTGAAATTCCAATTCAGATGAAAAAAGTAGTATACGATGAATCTATGCGTGAAATGTACTAAATCCAGAGTAGAATAGTATTTCTGTCTCCATTAGCAACAAGAACCCAAGAGGATGCATCAACTGACTTAAAGAAAAGATTGTTTGTGATATGAATGACAATTTCCAAGAGAGAAACCAAAGTGCTGGCACAAATAACCAGGCTCAGTTCCTCCCCAATTCCCAGTTCAAGTGTTGTTTCAAACCAATGAGGGAAGCACTGCCAGCCAATCATCTTCAGATTATTTATTGCTCTATTTTCACATATAGGACCTTTCTGTCAGCTATTAGCAGTGATTCAGTAGCACTGCAGGTTATCAGTGGGTAAGGGAAAGTTTACTCCAGAGACCTCACTTTATCAGCACTTGCTCTACATTTTTTCTCCTCTCTAATAGCTGCCCCATCTATGATCCTTCTTGCTATATTTGCCTCATTAATGAAATTTTACACAATTGTCTGACAATTCAGGTTACCCAAGGATTTCTTTTCAATGAACAGTCACTTGAATGAGAACAGGTTATCTGAGAAATGACAGCACAGTTCTTGTGGGGAAAGAAAAAAAAAAAAAAAACCAAAAAAAACCCCGAAACATACAGGTGACATTTCCAGATATGAGAATGTGATAACTGAGAAGGAAAAAGGGAAGCATAAAACCCCACCACTTTCACCATACATAAAGATCATTGGTCCTCTATGCCTATACATACAAGTTGCTTTTCAAGATATTGAAGTTCACTAACCCAGATACAAGTCTCTTGAATAAGTGAACAGTCCTAATGATCTTGAGGGACAAGAACCTCTGCTTTATTTAGGACCAAGCAGTTTTGATGTATTTTTTAAATTCAGCTTTAAATGTGCTTATCTACATGTATCAGAAGGCAGTCATGTTATTACTAAAGGATGTATACAACACTAGCTTATTTGTTCATTTATGTTCAATGCACACAAGTTAAGTAATGTCATTGTTTTTCCTTTCTCATTTCTATTTCCTGATTTCAGTTAGTTTTATAGCCATAAAAAATTACATTTTCTGTTCAAAGCCAGTTTCCTTTCTTTTGCCCCTGCTATTCTTTCCCCTCAGGTTTCCAAAAGTTAGCTTGTGATTTTGCAGATAAGCATTCCCAGCATGTAAGACCCTATTAACAGAAGTTCAGAATCAGAACATAAAACTTTGTGAAAAGGTGCACTATAAATATGTACACAAGTTTGACAGTTTCTTTTGCAGGGGAAAAAAATCCCAGATTGCAACTACCTAATATTTTGGATTCATAACTAAGGTAATGATAACATTTGCTTTTATAAATTTGTCAAATGATGGTAATTTCCATTTTCATGTGATCAGCCTTTCAAATATGAAAGTTACCGTTAGAAAACTGCCTCATTGCTTCAGAGGGAGCAAAGTAAATTAGTGGAGGAGACTCCAAATTTGGGCTTAAGTAAAATGCTATAGTCACAGAGTAGCACTGAGGGGTGCCCTCTGAGGTACTTAACTTTTGGCATAGATGTGTGCATAGCAAAGGAACAGGGCTTTTGTCTAATCCACAGCATATATTTTATTTGCAGCTGATCCCTTTACTCCCTGTAATAGGAGCTAAATCTTCACACCTGACAGACCCTGACAAAGGCCTGGGGACAGAGCAGTGTGCAGGCTTAGCCTCTTACACCATGGTTTGAAAAACCCCTGGAAATCCAGTATTTTCACATTAAACCTTCACAAGGGAACCCACCCTGAAAACCATGAGGAGTTTTAAGTCTCCTTCTCCCTTTCCACAGTCGTACCTAAAACTTTTGTTGCCCCAGGACTCTGAATCTCTAGGACTCCTTCACAGCTCCTTTTTATCAAGTGCTGTTGAAATGGGCCCCCTTATAAGCTTACAGCAACTGGGAACCTGAGCCAGAGAGGAAAGGCAGTTAGTTATTAGCAAGTTCTTCCAAGGGAGCCTAAAGGGGATTGTCCACCAGTGTTTGAATATCCAGCTATCAATTCACCGCACTTCTAGCAAGAAGGGGGAAAAAACCCTGCTAAATGACTAACACATGTGCTTAGAGCAGGACCTTAGCTCTAGATGTACTAATAACTGTGACTTTTTGTACAATTTTTTTTTGGAAGAGGTCAGAGGAATTTAACAAACAAGGTACTACCAGGCTTCCTGTTACTTGTAATTACAAGAATGGGCAATCTTTCATTTTAATAGGTCACATACTTTTTTTTTCCCTTGCTAGCATTTTCTTATAAGCAGACAATGGTGTTAAGAAGAAAAAAAAAAATAAAAGAAAGAAAGGAAACCATTGCCATTTAAAACTTTGAGACTAAACATTAACATTGCTGGTATGCTAGCAGAATCTGGGACAAATCCTGCCCTAACTCAAGGAGTGCAAGCGGCCAGCTCACAGCAGCATGATGCATAACAAATGAGCTGTCTGAAAAAGGTAGGAAAAGGATGGCAGGAGAGGAAGAGGCATTACAGAGATGGGAAACAGTATGAAATACAGTTCAAAGACTCATTGTACAGAGGTGTTTGAAAGCCCTGTACTTATGCGCAGCTATTATTGCTTTCCCCCAGCAGATTAAGGGGCACTAGAAATGCAGAAAAATTTGCTGTTAGTCAGCCAGGGCAGTCTCTTTTGGGAAGTTCTACTGTGGTCTGCTGGCTGTCTTAGCAAATCCTTCCTTACTATTTCCATGGTCAATATGTCTTTGCTAAGCAATGAGGATGTGAATTGGTGCTTTGTTTTTATGTACCAGCTGCCAACTGAATGTGCAATTTAAGATGTAGATTGAGACACGAAAAAAGACATCAATTTTCCTAGAAAAAAAACAAAACAAAACAATATTTTTTTTTCTTTAAGGGCTCATATATTCCACAGATGAGGGAATACTAAGAGAATAACTGATGATCAGAACAGTCCTCCCTTGACAATTACCACAGAAACACTGGCTATAGATGTTTCAGATCACACTAAATATATTAAGTTCTTTCTGCTTCTATTAAGACAATCTGCTTTTTATTATTACTACTATGTGTACATAGAGTTTTGTTATAGTTGTTTTTCACCACAGACCAACACCCCCCCCACCCCCGATTTTGCTGAAAAGCAGGGGAAAATAAAACCAGGACTAGAACAATTGCTATATATTAAACCAAACAGGATCTTGTTATCATAGTGTACTGTAGTTATGGTATAACTGGTAGAGAAAATATTTTGCAAATAATTGTACTTCTAAAAACTATGATGACTTAGTACTGGTACTAAAACAATTGTGAGAAAACACGGTACTGCAGTAAATAACTTTTGAAAATATCAACAATTTCTTGATTAGTTAATCTTTAAAAGCTTAACATTAAACTCCTCATCTCAAGAGGACTAAATGGCTTGTGAGGTCACCAGACAGCTCTACACAGAGCCCCTCATTCTCTCACTTTCACCTCTAGACTGCAACCCCCTGGCCCTGGCAGAAGCCACCACCTGGCAGACCTATGGAGAGTTGTTCCCACCAAGCATCAATAACACCACGAGTAACTAGCACTCTTGTTTTCTGCATAAGCCTGTCCTCTCCATGGAATCAGGCTCCAAAGCTTGCTGATGTTCAGCTCCTGGAGGCCAGGTGAGGTGTTAGACATCCAGTAGTTTGGGAATGGGGACGGAGGGAGGGAGCTGTTGCATGAGCAGTGCAGCGGGTTTGGGGGTACCATGCTTGAAAGTTACTGACTTTCCTAAAACAACAGCTTACTGGGCAATAGATAATTAATTTAGAAGCATTGACAGATGAAATGGTCCCTCGGAACTGACACCACAAGAACCAAGCAGCTGCAGAAGTGTGGGAGGTGTGGGGTCAGGCTGACAGTGGTAACCCCTGTAGACAGGGACTGCTCTGTGTCAGTTGGGTGAGTTGTTGGGGTGGGGTGGCTCTCATTCTGCCATGAACAGTTCTGCTGTGGCCAGGAGGAGATGGATGTGTTGGGGGTCCTGCTGGACATGCCTCTCTGCCCTGTGTGTGAGAGGGACTAACAAGAGCACTGACCAGTCATGCTGAAGAGTGCTATTTCTCATGGATGTACCACCACTTTTCAGAGGGGGAAGACTGCCCTTACCACTTCATCACTGGCACTTCTATACCACTTTCTTTCCAATGGTGGATTCTTAGAACAAAAATAGCACCCAAACTCTGTTCTCTAAGGAGCACTGGGCTCTCTTCACACACTCCTGGGATCCCCCCCAACCTGTCAAGCACTTGGCAGCACGGCCCCTTGGAATTCTGGCTGCAAAGAGCAGCAGTGAGAGCTGCTCTTGAGAGTTTGGGTGCTCACAGTGCCAGCACCGATTGCTTCAAGCTAGAGAGGATCTCCCTGCCCGGGCTGGGCAGGGGCCAGGCACTGCCTCTGCCTGTGCAGCGCTCGCCGTCCGGGAGCCAGGATTTACTGGGGCTCAGGGCCGGTCCTACAGGTGCTGAGCCATATGGCATGCACAGAGCAGCCTCTTCCCACACCTCCAAAGAAGTCAGCACTTTTGAACTTTAACTTTTCAAAGAAAAATACTGCCGGTATAACAGACTAAATTTTGTAATAAAAAGTGAAAGGTGGGAGCTAACACAGCACCATTTAAAGCTGCATCTGGAATACAATTGCTGTTTAAAACCAGTGGGGAAAAGTAAGATCTGAAGTATCAGAAGAGGGCTTAGAATGGAGCCCTTTATAAAAGAAGAATGCGTTATAAATAATAAACACATATACAGTTGTACATGATATAAAACTAATTCTATTTCAGTGCCTTGGTGGCATTAATAAACCTCTCAGCTTTATTCTCCTGGTTTATGAGATCACCAGCATCCCTCTATGGAATTGCCTGCTTTTCTGCCACAATGTAAAAAATCATTAAGACAGTTTTTCAATATTTTGTTATTGTTTGACCTACAGATTAATACGCCTCTCTAGAATTTGCATCTTCCCTATTGTCTTAGAACAAATTACAGCACAATAAATGCTGTCTGACTATGGAGTATTGTGTAGCATTTTGCTACTTGCAATATAGTTATGACTGGCTCCTGCATCAGCAAAAATGATTAGAATAAAAATGTTGGGTTTTAGGAGCTTTGAGATTGCAACAAGGTTATAGATCAGAAGATATTTTCTTGCACTAGTGCCCTTGGGCTCAGGAAAACAATCTGGCTGTTAAATGTTAATTGCTAAATTAGTGAAGCTTAAGCCTAATGGAGGCGGCTTCTTCAGGCTGGAATGACTATGTTCATGAAAATAACCAAGGAGAGCTGTGTAAAATATCTTGCTGCAAAATCTGAAAGAAAAAAATACCTGCATTCAGTATCAATTCAGGCAGCACTCACAGAAAGGTTTGCTTCTTTTCATTACTCTCACTTAAGGGCAAATTTTAGAAGTGCTTTCTAGTTTTGCACTGAAATCAGGAAAAATTTGCTGTTTCACCCGGGTTTCGTGTGAAACCAAATAAACTTAAGCTCCTCTCATTTGGTTGTTGCTTAGAAAATGTGATTCTTTATATGCCAAAATCATTTTCATCCTGAGGATCATCAAATAACGTTAGGAATTCTAGGAAGGGGAGACAAGTAAGTGAGAGCCTGGGAAGATGTGATGAATAACTAGGATTGTTTGGGTGAAAGAAGCAGTGCAGGAAGGAAGCCCAGGGTGTTTATGTGAGCAGAGGAACTGCAACAAAAGCCAGTAGAGCTGGGAAAACTTAGCGAGGGGAGCAGCAGGAGGAAAGAGAAAAATATTAGGGATTCTGTGAAAGGATGAAAAAGGTGACAGCACCAGAGACTGTGTGCAAGAAGCAAAGGCAACTTGGAAATCAGAGACCTGTCAGAGAGTCTATGTGAGAGTGATGCACCAACTGTAGTAGTGGAACAGGACTGTTGACATTAGGGTTCAGTTGCCTGGGGAAAGTGATGAGGAGTAAGCAACGCTTCTTGGTTTTGAGCCAAAAGTCACTGGTAAGTCTATAAAAAAAAAAATCCAAAGGGCTTTAAACAATAACAGGAGCAGCAAACAGGATGGCACTTAGCTATTTGCTAATTGTAGAGCTCTCTTTGTGCTACAGCTGAGATATAGAAACAATACAGACAATAACTGAAAAATTGAACACAAAGCAAGCAAATGAAACATGTATGGATACACAACAGCCCTTAACTACACATGTTTAATGATCATAAGCATTTATATATACTGCATACAGCTACACTCATGCTCATGGGATGAATGATTTTCACAAAATAAAAACAGCTGTGGGGAAATTCTTTCAAACCGTAATAGGAACAATAAAAGCAGTAAAATTAAAAGATGTACCTCAAAATATTATTCAAGTTGACAGTCCATATGCAACTATCTTTTTATACCAGATACAGCTCAATTAAAATGCAATTATAAGAACAATATTTGCTCCATATTTTGTGCATGCTCTGAGAATAGCACCAAATACTCTAATATAAGTTAATCTTTTTAATGAGCTTTGGGTTATTCCATGAACATGTGTATCTTAATAAGGACTGTGTGTTATACCCTCTATGGGACATAAAATAATGGTTCAATGTAGAGATGACAAAATACCTCGGATGGAATGAAAGGAAGAAAAGTGGAATACGAATGATGGAAATTTACATATAATAAGATTTCCCAGAAATATGGTGGTGGGAAGCAATGTGACTTTCAAGGTGTGAAGGGAGGGGAATTCCATTTCAGAGGTCCTTGGAGGCAAACAAGTCTGATTCTTTTCTGCACCAGACTTGGCAAGGAAAATTCTTTTTCTGCTTGCCAGAGGCTCTGAGATTTCTCAAATTCCCCATTCCTCACAGAGATGAACCTGGACCTGTTGGGGTGAAGCAATGTCGAGGAGTTAAAGCACTCTCCCTATAGTGAGTATCACACTGAGTATACTGATGTTGATGCTTGTCCTGATAATGAGTTAATTGTGAGGTAGGTCACTTAGCTTTTTTTCCTCTCTTTCTCTCTCCCTCTTACACTGCTTTTCAAAACTGGTCTATAAAATCTCACTGAACTGCTGTTGTTCTATCAAAAATATTTTTTTCTTAGAAATCAACCATCTAAAAAAATCATGATAATTTTTGAAAATGTCATTAGTAGCAACAGCAAAAAATATCACCACCATATTAAACAAATATTAAATATTTGTCTTTCCTTTTTTTTTTTTTTTGAAATACATAGGGAACAACATTTCATGCACACCTTTTTTACAGCAACTGTCAGCAAAGGTTAACCTTTTAAGGACAATCATTGCCTGTACATCATGAATTTTTCAATATCCTTTCCTTTTGTAGTAGTTCTGATCCTTTCTTTGTCTTTGTTTCCATCATTATGCCATTATTATAATCCCACTGAGGCCTTCTCAAGTAGAATTAGAACAGCACTTAATTACTGGAATTAGAAATGACAAATATCACAGTTTTTATCCGGTTGATCTTATCTAAGCTCTTCTGTTTATGAACTTGAATAATCTTGAATCAATGACTTCTAACATTTTCCAAAGACTTCCAGGGAGTTGATTTTTTTTTTCTACTCTGTGTTTACTTTCTATTTCTTTGTTCAAAGTGAGATTTTTTTTGACACTATGTGCACTAACTGACAACTTTGTATAATTCTGTATTACTTGGTCTCTACATTTCACCTAGCCCTCCATAACAGACTCCTCATTTTCAACTTGCAACTACCAGTGGGATAATTCATCCTCGATAAAATCACACCAAGTCTATACTCAGAATCTCTCATAATTCTACCCATTTTAATTATGACTATCTGAAACATTTTCCTTAACTCTGAAATTGTCTTTCTTGGTCTGAATTGTTGCAAATATGTTTAAGCAAATATAGGACCATTAATTATCATTAATGTTGCATTTGATTTTCACTTAGATAAACATGATTCGAGTAGGGAGATAAATTCTGAATTCTTATCTAAACTCTGTACATTATTCTTTGGTACTGGAAGTGTGTGAGGGGGAAAACAAACCACCACTGCCCTAAACAGTTTTCTTTTGGTTTTAGTTTGTTGGGGTTTTTCTGAATTAGACTTTTCTCACTTTGTTGCTTCCTATTCCTAAATTGTCCACTCAGCATCTGTGTCATTAGCATGCAGTGATGCTTGCTATTATATGTAATTTTGTAATGAAAATAAAAGCAAAGTATTCTAAGTCTCTTCAAATGAGAGAAATTAAACAAAACAATATGAAACAATATGAAACCAAACAAAAAAAACCCCAGACCTTTCTGTGGTGAGGCTGAGTAGGCTGAGTATAATATTGAGCTAAACCCAAAATCTCTAAGGCTAAAACAGACTTCCTGCTTTTAGATACCAGGGGGCCTGTTCAAATGATTCCAAGCACAATAGTTGGTCGTAATTTAGAGCATCTGAATAGCTTTAACAAGCTGAAAAGCAGAGATGTCCAAGCAGATGTGTTGCATCTGAACAAAGTATTATTTCTTCTATTTTAAAACAGATGCATTACAAACATAACTATTAAAATAGTCTGGTTTTTTTTCCCTAAATGCTTCCAGTCACACATGTGCTTGTTTCTCTTAAAGGATTCTCCAAAGAATAGCATAATTAGCTCTGTACTGAAATAACTTATCTGTGTAACCCATTATTCAGAAATATAGAACAATTTGAAGATTCTTCTATTCAGAAGTTTCAATTACTTTTCCTTCTGGTCAGTACACACATCTTTAGAGTTTGTTTCACCTCTCATTTGGCCTGACTTAAACTTCATAGAGTATTAATTTAACAACTTACTAAAATTAAATTATTGCTAGAGAGAAGATAGTATAGTCCACAGTATGTGGAGTACTGGGAATTATACTCCAGAGTTCTTTGTAGTGATTTCTCTTCGATTCAGTTTTGTAAACGTCTATATGACTTCCACTCCCAGTTTCAGGGGCCATTGCTCCCTTGCTTTTGACTTTAAAAATCTCTTGTCTGCAGAGTAATTAAAGTAGCAGTTGCTTTTTGATGGACTCTAGAATTTCCATTTTCTGCTTTCCCCATTGTTTTAGTTTAGTTTATCACCTCATGGATCTCAAATTCTAATGCAGTCCAAGGCACAGAAAATATTGAAAAGGACTAACTATAGTTCAGAAGATACTCATATCTATATAAGATAAGCAGATGAGAAATACATAATTCTTTATGAGTGATGGGCAAATATAAAAAGGGGGCAGAAACTATCTAGTTTAAAGAATTAATGATATAAGAAAGGACGTCCTAATGAGCAGATCATTAGCTGAATGTCTTGTTCCAGCTCTCCTTCCATCACAGTCCCTGTTAGGTGTCTGACTCTCACCAACTTCAAAAGGAATTGGCTACCTAAATACCATGGCAGATACGGGTGTGAGCCTTTCTTTTTTTCAATTATTCAGCTATAAAATGGGGATAATTGTGCTTCCCTTGCTTCTTATGCAGTTACACTTGGGTATTGTAAGGATGAGTAGAGAGGAGAATATGAACTGCTCAGATACTACAGTAATGGGAGCTTTAAAAAAAAAAAAAA
>VYXF01010756.1:26498-37303 GCA_013397295.1 Polioptila caerulea | reverse complement strand
GCTCTCCCTGGAGGCGTCCAGGCAGGGCAGCTGTTTCTCCCCGAGAAAACCGGACAGAGTCAGGCAGGGCACCCCGCTGTTCCACAGGGGACAGGGCAGGGCTCCCGCCTCTCCTCCGGCAGTCCGGGCAGGCGGAGGAGGGCGCGGGCTGTCCCGGCTGCGGCCCCGCGCTGCCTCCGCCCCGCCGGCTTCATCGCCATCGCGGGGCTTCTCTCCAGCCATCCCTCGGGCGCTTTTTTGGGCTGCCGTGACGTCAGCGTTGTCAGGGATGAGTAACCGCCGCGAGGGAGCAGCTCCGTCTCGCCTCCCGGCGAGGGTCCTGTGCCGGGCGCAGCGTCTCTCAACGCTGGGACCCTGCTGTGTCTGGCCCGGCCCCGTGGTCGGGGTCGCGGTCAGCTTCCCTCCGTGCCCCCAGTGGTGTCCGTGGGCAGCCCGCTCTGGCCGCCTGCCCAGGCCCGCGTTAGGGCACGACCGTGTTCTCCACCCTACCAAACCTCTGTGGGTTTGGTCCTCCTGCCTTTGTAGCCGCTACATTTGCCCCCACAGCTATCAATGAGCCTGTGCTTAGGGGAGTGGGTGTTGAAAGTCAGCGGGGTGCACCCGGCTTGCCCTGTGTCTGGCTACTGAGCAACTGAAAATGCTGCTACATTGGGTGCATGTACAACCCTGCACTGCAGTGAGCTGTCAGAAGCCAAGCAAAGCTTTTCACACCTGTTCAGCTGAAACCCAGGAAAAGCAGACAAAATTGGTGTGTGACCTGCCCACCGAAATGTGGCCGTGCCAATGTGTGTCCATGAGTGTAGTGGTCACTAGCACCAGTGCTGTGTAACTTGAATACTGTAGTAGTAATGACTGCACTTGAGTAGCCCAGATGAAATTACTCCCCCAGTTTCTTCTAGCAGCACACAATCTGAGAGAAGCCCTTGTTACTTGAAGAGTGCTTCCTTATTTGGATCAAAATATCTAAAGGCTAGTTTCTTGCTCTTTTGTCTTCTAGGCAGCATGAATTCTTTCAAGTTTTGATTGTTGGCATATGCTCACAGTGAGGAAATAACTCCTGATACTTAAAGCATTTCTGTGTCCTATAGATTGGATCACTGAAAAACCACTACTTATTCAGACATAAGAGTCACCCAAGACGGTCCCGAAGAAGTGCTACTCATATCACTAAGAGACTTTCTGATGATGAGCGGGTAAGTGTTAAATTTATTCCTTTTTTTTTTTTAAATTATTTTTAGTTTTATTCTGTCTCCTTACTGCTAGCTTAGTAAAGAGGTCACAGGCAGATCTTCCTCATTTTGAAAGTCAAATATATTCAGCTATCCATACTCATGCTGAATAATACTTAACTATTCTGTCATTCACAGGCAGACTCTGACCCTCCCTTAACAAATATTTTAGAAGAGCTTTCCAAATTAAGATTTAAGATGTGCAGCACTGGAATTTCAGATGTTGATGTGCCACTGATGAAAATGTGAAGAGGGAACCAAAGGGCTGGATTCAAAGTAAAAATCCATAGATGCACAAAGTTTAATTAGGCCACGTCTGTGCAATTACCATGTGAATTAGGTTTGATTTAATGTGACTGAATATTAAGTAAAAAGAAAAAAAAAAAGATGTAGGGAAAAAGGGCTGAGGTTCTGCTTGATTGGCATCTATGACAAGCTAAAATCCCTTCTCAAAGGATCCATCACACATTCCAGACTTGCAGTCTTTTGTTACAATGATACACCACTGTAATCAGAGAACAGGCAAACTGGAGAGCCAGGGGTCTAAGGTACAACCCACTGGTGAAGTAGACTCCTCGTTTGTCTGGCTTTATTTCAGAAAGAAGCATTTCAGTTTGTAAGCATAATGAAAAACTAGGATGCATGACAAATTTAAAGAGCAGACCAGAAAGCTGTCAGCCTCTCTTGCAAACTATTTTCTGGGAAATGTCACAACAGCAACATTTGATTTTAAGATCAGCACTGTTACAGCAATCATTGTGACAATATGAGCTGTTCAAACCATGAAGTAACCTAGTTGTCAAAACCAGCAAATTATCATATAAGGACAAATCACTTCAGAATGAGTAATTTTCTATCTGGAGGTTTTAGATACAAATGTCAACCAGGAGGAAATATTCTGTGTGGCAAGACAGGGTTTTTGTTTTGCCTGTTTTGTTTCAAAACTATACACTCTCTTCTATTTTCTTGCAAACAGGAACTGGTTTAACAGTTAAAGTTGAAATAATCCTAACTTGGAGATATTAAAACCTGCAGATTCAGTCTAAAGTAGCTCCAATTTATGCCTACATATATGACCAGATATCCCAAATCATTGTAGTATGATGTTCAGGATCAGAGTTTTGGGCACCAGTCTCTCTTCTGGACTTTCTGCATCAAATGAAACTGTTACATGGGGAAGAATGAGAATGTTCAATATATCACATTCTAAAATTGCAGCAGAATGGAAATGATTGTATTATATTTCTACCAGACGTTAGTACATCCTTGTATTCTTAGATTCAAAGTGCTGCAGGTCATTTGCTAAATTTACTCCAATTTCCATTTTATTTACCATCCAGTATGCAAATTAACTCTGTAAATAAATGAGATGTAATTATGCATTATGTAAGTGTATAAACACAAAGCAATCATGTAACATTGTGTAGTTACACAGGGACCTTTGCTCTAAAGAGCTGCTCTTGCTCAGCAGCAGCCTACTTTAAAAGATTTAGATTCAACCTTTAAAAAGGGAGAGAAAAGGGAATCCTGTTTTTGTTTATATAATGCCTTCATGAATTTTATGGTATATTAAGTATGAAAGCTGTGGAAAAACTTGGCTCTAATGTGAATATTTATTTCTGCTTTCTATAGTGTTTATTGTAAAACAGATAAAGGCTGTGAATACATTGAAGGGACATAATTATCTGGTTACCTAACTTCTTCTAGTATTTGCAGTAATTTCCAAATCTACTTTCTTGCAAGTAGACTTGAATCAAGTTGTTTTTTTTTTTACTGCTTTACATATGAATGATTGGAAATTTGGTGTAGGGCCTTCGGCTTTTGCTGGAGATGGATGTTGGAATCTCATCCAGCTGCTCGGTGACAAATGTTTGGCTTGTTTGCCTGACATATGAGCTTGGGAGTTTCAGCTCATTTCCCTTCAGTGCACTTGCTCACTGTAAAAAAAAAAATAACAAGCATGGAAGTTGTCAACTGCTAATTACTGTTGGGTGGTGAAGAAGTCAAGCTTTGCTGTGAGCAAGGAAGAGAGATAGAGGTAATTGCTCCAACGTGTGCACAAGTATGTATGGCCTGAGATATCAGTAGGGCAGTTTAAAATACCTACGCTTGCATGGGTATATTCATCTTCTATGACCAAGGTTTGTAGGGGATTCAGGACTAAATATATGGCAAAGAGAATTGTAAACATGCCTAATGCAGCTACCACTTTAAAGGGTTTGTTCTTGTAGTGAATTTTCATTAGGCTTTCATTAGAAAATTACATTTTAATCAAATCTTGCTTTTTAATCATAGCTTCTGAGTCATTATTCTCTCATATATGGTGACAGATGTCAGTATCATAAAGCCATTCAATCACAGTAGATAAAAGGAATGGAATCTATTCAGAGCTTGAAAGTAAAAGATTGGATCCAAGGCATCCATGTGAGGCTTGTCACAGGATCTTGACAATCTCATCAAACCTGAGTTTGTTTTGCCTGCTTGGAATTTGGGATGAAAAGGACCAATTGTATCTGCATCAGAGTGACCACACAAGGACCAACTATGAATAATGTATTATTCCCTTTCTAAAAGGAGCACACAGCACAGAGAGAGGCATCACCATTAGGATTTAATTTGAACTGGGTTCAGTAATACATTCAAGGGCGATACACATTTAAGATACATCCTAGTACCTTAGAGAGTGATGTGTCTGTGCAAAAAGGCTGTGCAACTTGTTTGATGCTTTATCAAAGCATGCTGGAGCTTTTTAGCTTTCAGTTGCCTTAAGTGGAATTATGCCCGTGACAAAGTCAGTCTAATATTCATAGCTTGCTAATTGACCACTCATCAAAACACCACTAGGAAGGAGACTCGGAGGTCCGGCAGGTGTGTGAGTTACAGTATCATTATGATTGCTAGACTAAAGCCAGAGATAATTTTTCTTCTTTCCTTTTCCCTCCCAATAGAGAGTGAATAAAAGGTAGGTAGGAGAAAGAAGCAGGCCGTGGTTTTCCTTGTTTTAGTAAGCACCATTGCTTAAATGACCTTCTAGTCATACTATATGGTTTTATTTGATGTGAAAACCTGGCTTGTGTCACTCACAGGAGTTCTTTGTTAACTTATACTTAATAATTTTCTGTTAATTGATTCTACGTCATTGTCATTTCACCAAGTTCTCTTCCCTAAATCTCACTGTTCTACTGTTTAAATAATCATCTTCTCTGTACCGAATGTTGCTCATTTTGCTTTAGGCACCAGAATTTCTCTGTGTGATGAAAGCCCTTATACTCTAGGTTAAGAAAGTCCTAAATTAAAAAGGTTCACTTATCATATTTTTACAAATAATTGTAGGTGTCATGGGCAGAGCAGCAGTATGAAAAAAAACGAACTAAGCGCACCTCCGTGACAAACTCAGCAGAAAGTCTTTTCAATGATCCTATGTGGAATCAACAGTGGTATCTGGTAAGAATTTGTTGCCTTATGGAACTGGGGAAGGTGGCTGTGCCATTAGCTGCATTATTTTACCAGTATCAGAGTGATTGCAGTGAAGGGAATAAATGAAGAGTCCCCTTCATTAGTGTATGCTGTAAAAATGAGTGATCTCTGTGCATAACATTTTCAGGCAACTTTCTTCTGTGAAGTGTCACTTCTACAACGATTCTAGATGCCAATTCAGCTGCTGTTTAGAATGGGGGGAGGGGTATGTGTGATACCACAAATTGTTAGTAGTTAAAAACCACTTCAATGATAATTTTAAAATATTTTTGGGTTTTGTGTAAAAAGTCCATTACCAGATCTGAAGCAGGCCATGTATTTCTTTATTAAATTGGTAGTGCAGAATACATACACCAGATGAAAACAAAAGCATCTGTGTGCTTGTGACAAACACCTTCATAAAAGCAATCTGGGAAAAAAAAAAACTGGCAATATTTTACTCTCTGGGAGATTTAATTCCTTTTCCCACCTATTTACTATTTTCACTACTTTTCCCTCTAGTTTTCACACATAAGAAACAAAAACATGCTTCTTATCCTTGTTCTAAATGAACATTGAATTTTTCTGATTAAATGTATAAATATGTAAGATACTTTCTTCCAAAATATGTTTTTTGCCTTGTAGTGAATAACTGACTATTACCTTATGATTTGATGGCCACAGTTTTAGCTCTATCCAGTGTACCTTCACATATCACCAAGAAAAAATATTATTTGATGGATTAAAGAGAACAAAGCTTGAAATCTCAAATAATTTCCTGAATGGAAGCAGTAAGAGATAGACAGCAAAAAATGAAAGAAATTTTATCCCTCATACTAAATTTCTTTTCTTAAGCCTTGTATTTTATGCAGCATTTCTTTGGAAACAAAGACATAAACAAACCTGCCATCAGCTAACGTAATTGTGCACAGAGAAACAGAAAGAAAGTGCTTCTTTTTACAACTGTGTTTTTATGGGGGCTGTTAGCATGTTTTCTAAATTAGATGTAGGTACTGCTCATTTAGTATTTTCATGGGCAAATGACCCATTTAGGAGATACTCTTCAAAAAACTTGCTGCGGAAGAGAGGGATGTACATGATACGTACTTCCAGCTGATTTACCACAGGAACAGAATGAGGGTAGTTAAGAGAAAATTGTAATTCAACACAGTTGTTCCCAACCAAACCACTACCTTAATTGTTCTACCGATTAATTATTTTGCTCTAGCTAACTCTAAAATGCACTTGGAGGAAATCCAGCTCACTGCACTGTGGGCACACATTCATCAGATGGAAAGAACAAATATTGGCAAGTCTGATTATTAACCCAGTGTTCCAAGGTCCATCGGTACATCCTCACCACTCTTTTCAGTTTCTGCTGCCTACTTACCAAAAATACAAGATGTTTTTTGTTTGGAAGAGGTCTTCACGGATATTCAAGCAGTGAATCTTTCAGTGCCGCAAATATTTGATGAAATTAATGTTTGTTTTGTATTTGCAAAATTTGAGCTAAAGATTTAAGTTCAGGCTGAAATTGTTTACAGCATCTTTAAAATATGACTTTGGACCTGTTTGGTATAAATGGAAAAAATGTTTATTTATTTTAATCCTTTCTGTACCACAGCAAGATACAAGAATTACTCCATCCTTGCCCAAACTGGATCTCCATGTTATTCCTGTGTGGCAGAAAGGATTTACAGGCAAGGGGGTTGTCATCACAGTCCTAGATGATGGATTGGAGTGGAATCACACTGACATCTACGCTAACTATGTAAGTTGGAGCATTAGGAT
This sequence comes from Polioptila caerulea, assembly GCA_013397295.1. NCBI lineage: Eukaryota > Metazoa > Chordata > Aves > Passeriformes > Certhiidae > Polioptila > Polioptila caerulea. The sequence goes on along the minus strand of VYXF01010756.1, from coordinate 30,827 downwards.
GCTATTGAATAGATTAACCAGTTGTAAATTAGATAAATAGACATTCCTTCACAGCTCATTGTCTGTTCTATAAGTCAGGTCCTGCAGTACAGACACTGAAATATTTGCCTTAAGCATGATTTGGAACCTGGTCTATGTCACAGGAAGCTGAATGTCACTTAGCAATGGTAATGGGGCAGATATTTTGTTGTTTTGTTTTTCCTTCAGTAGGTTAAGTTCCCTGACGCATTTGTATGCAGTAGTTTAATGCTAAATTATTAAAATTCCATGAAAAAGTTATGGAATTGTTAATGGCCATCAAATTCTACCAGCTTGATTGCTGCCAATATGAGGCACATCAAGTAAATAAATACAGACTCTAGAACCCATTTTGTTAGCAATTTAGAAATACCTTTTCCAGTTGTCTGAATCAATTCTGCTTCTTTTTTTACATGTAGGACCCAAAGGCAAGTTATGATTTCAACGACAATGATCATGATCCCTTTCCTAGATATGACCCAACAAACGAAAACAAGTGAGTGAGTTCACAGTTGTCTGAAGAGAACAAAACATTACAGTGTTTGTTTGTGTATTAGCAGATACAAGTGGAGAAATTTCTGTGTATATCTGTGGCAGTTATTTTATAAGAGGAAGAATCTGTGTATCAGAATCACTGTATGGTTGAGCTTGGAAGGGACTTAGGAAGGTCATCTGCTCAAGTAGGGAGCTCTAGAGGCTGCTGCCCAGGATGATCAGGATGGCTTTTGTATACTTCTAAGGAAGGAGAGGCACAACCTCCCTGGGCAGCCTGTGGCAGTGCTTGCTTCCCCTCAATGTAAAGAATCACTACTGGGTGTTCAAAAGGAACCTCCTGTGTTCCAGTTTATGGGAGTCTTCTCACATAACATTGGTATAAACACTGGGATAAAATTCCCAGATGAAGAACTTTATAATCTCCCTATGATGTCCTGAATTTCTTCATGTCTTTATAAGTGTAAGGTGCTGTTGTGTTTCTGCAAGATGGAGGGAATAATTTATCCGTCTGTCTCTGTGTGTTTCTGAAATAATAGCTCCCAAATATTTTTACTTCAATTCTCTGCTTTGCACTGGGAATTAAAAAAAAAAAAATTAAAATGTCTCTTGATGGGTCATCAAGGGCCCATCCATCATAGTCCAGTTATGGATTTTGTCTGTAAGAAAGAGAACAAGAGGTCCCTCCTTAGAAGCTGATACACAAAATAGTCAATTAGGATGCCACTACTCAGTTCAGATAGCAAGAAACTGATGCATTGGTTCCCTGTTTCCTATCAGAGAATACAGTAGCATTCACAACATAAATCATTGTATGAAAAAAAGAAAAGATTAGTCTGAGGATACAAGTACATGAGCAAGACATTTGAAAAATGGCATTTCTACCTTGTTACAGTGTCATTTTAGAGAAATAAGCCATTATCCTCTTGTTATGATGTCACTATATCTTAAATCCACCTGTATTGCCTCTAATCTTTATTAATCAGTAAGTGGAATTCAGCCCAGAAGCACTGAAGCACATTGTTGAATAACAACCATAATACACTCCATAATACAATGCTCTTTCTTACCTTAAGACTTACAGGAAGGCTTTCTGTGTTGAGGAATTAGAATCACCCATGGGAAAAAAAAAATGCATAAAAAATAGTTTGTTACAAGAAAAAATCAGCAATGGGGATACTTTAAAGGCTTACTTTCTGAAATCCTAAATAAATGCAGTCATTCAGAAAAAAAGTATCTAAATGTATAATTTAAAAATATTTGTATCATATTTCTGTCTGAAGACAGCTTCTTAGGCCCATAATTTTATGTTACTTTTTCACTCTACTAAAATATTGATATCTACAGTGAGACCAGGGAAAGCATTTATAATCTCATGAAAATGTTCCTTTGAGCATTAAGTATGTAAAATTATATTTAATGAAGCTTAAGAGAAATAAGTATTTTTGTATCATGTAGATACAACTCAAAAGCTCTTCAATAACTGCATTGTATTCATTGAAAGGAAGAATTTGAACAAATCAAGGTCCCTGACGAGTCTTTCTGTACATTACAACAAAGCTGTTACGATGTGTTCTTTATTCTTGCTATATTTATTCAGGCATGGGACACGGTGTGCAGGAGAAATTGCTATGCAAGCCAACAATAGAAAATGCGGAGTTGGAGTGGCCTACAACTCCAGGGTTGGAGGTAAGGAAACAAAAGTAATTAGATGTCCAATATGAAGATCCACCACAGATACTGGGTGTTGCAAGATACCATTAATCTCAAATATGAATGATTGGTCATTCTTGGAAAACATTTATCTTGCAGCATTATAAGCTTCCAAATCCTATCTGACAGCAATGCTGAGTCACACCTGTATATGACAGCATTTCTTTAATAAAGTCTGGAATTTGGATAAATAAATAGGCAGAATATAAAACAAAAGTAGCAATAGTATAGGCAGGGATGATGATGATTGTGATAACAGTAATAAAACTGGTAATGATAATAATATGAATAACAATTGATAATAATAATATTAACAACAACAACAATAATAATAGCAACAACTTAGGATTTACCTAGAATTAAGACAGTATCTTTTAAGGAACTAATGAAGGACTAATTAATTATTACTTTTTATCCAGGAGAGGAGAGGATTGAGTAGAGTGAAGGAGTACACAAAATCAGACCCATCTATATTTGCAGCATATTGTTTCCATTTACACAATGACATTCAAAAGGTCATCTCAGTCAAGCTCTGCAAACTGCTGTCCTTTTTGTTTCCACACCTTCCTTCTCTACTATCACCATAAGTTAAATTTGAAAACAAGTAGTGTCTTTCTTGCCCATCAGTCAGTATTGTTGCTTTGTTTTCTAATCAGTGACTCAGTCTATAAGTTATTTATTAAATAATCATGACGCAAGTATCAGTTGCAAATGGTTATTTAACTCAGAGGAAGTTATTTGTACAGTCCTACTTTTTCCATTATTCCCTCTTTTTCCTTTTAAACGACAGGTTGATAAGTGGCAATTGACACCCATAGTTGTCATTCCCACCATTTCAGCATGATGTTTTGTCAGCTCCCAGTTATTCTACTGAGCTGTCATGGATGTCAGCTTTGCAGTTTGCCTTTGCCATAATACATTATGCTGTCATGATCTGTTTAAATGGAATACCTCACTCATAATATGAAGACACAAGATTTTCAAAGGAAGGCAAAATGGATGAAGCTGTAAAGATGTCTGAACTCCCACTGTGCCCATATTTTAAGGCTCTTGCATCTACAGAGGAGGTTCTTCCACAGCTATTTGCATATGACATTGAGTATGTGCTCATTTGCAAATGCAAACCACAGATCTGTGCAGGATGATTTATCTAGAAAAGGGAAATAACAGCAGGAAAAACAGTCCAGCAATCCACATTACTCAGTAAGCAGCATACACTTGGGTGGGGGAGGAGAAAGAATGGAAAAGTTGAAAAAAATTGAAAGCTGTTAGATGTGACCAGACTGATTAAGACAGGAGTGTAAGAAAAAGATGTTCAAAGAGCAGTGGAAGTTAAAAGAAGTCTTCAAAAGATTCAGTTAAATTTGGAGTGGCTAAACACTTGTTATAGATGGTGACTCGGTCAGGCCGAATCAATAAAATTTTGAGAGCCAATTAAAAGGAAAAGAAAAAAACAACCCAGGATTTATTTTAGCAAAACAAAATGACAGAATTTTATGCCACAATAAGGTAAAGCAATGCTCGAGCATTGGGTGAACCAGGACTCTGCCCCTGTCACAGTATTCCGGTGAGGTCCACGATTTTCTGCTCACTGTGTTCAGATTTTATACAGTTTATTTAGCCTAGGGCCAGGAACTCTTTTGTTTCCTGGAATATTCAGACCTCATCCTTTCAGTCCGATGTTGAGACAACACCGACTCCCAGGTTAGTTTAAATTTCTGTACAGTCTGAATATTCGGTAAACTTCTTCTCGGATCTCCTCCCGCCTGCATTCTCCCTTTCCGGAAAATCTTTGCATGTGTGTATGCTTCGCATTCTCCTTTGCCGGGAACTCGTCGCATATGAGTGAGTGTCCATGCTCANATTTTATTATTAACTGAACAAATTTGATACATCTTATACATAACAGTTATAACATTAATCATTTTAAGATCAAATGAGCGAATTTGATATGCCTCATCCATAACACACTGGAAGATTGTTTTGATGATCCAAGCTCTATGGGATGCATTTCTCCAGAGGTTGAGGGGTATTTTGTGTGTGGTTTTTTTGTGGGTTTTGGTTTCTTTTGTTTTTTTTTTTTTTTTTTTTTATTAATTAAAATAA
>VYXF01010756.1:0-26477 GCA_013397295.1 Polioptila caerulea | reverse complement strand
TTTTTGGTTTGTTTTTTTTGTGGTTTTTGTTTTTTTTTTTTTTTTTTTTTTTTTTTTTAATCAATGAAATGACACATTACCCATTCTACTTGACATTAGTTCAGGACTTCCTTAAATGGCTGTTTGCTTGTAGCAGTTGCCATACTGAACAAACCCAATGGTCCACAGTCAGTGCCTTCTCTCTGATAGTCAGCAATATCTGCTTTCAGGAAAGAAACCCTGACATGTGGAATACTTTTTTCTCCAATCTTCAGGATCACAGATTGGTTTAACTTCGCTTTGAGGGGTAAAACAAAAGCATTCCATTAATATTTTTGTTGTTTGTTTTCTGTGAAAGTACTGAGTTTAACAGTCCTGAATATTCTCTCCAGTTGTCTTAGTTTGATGACAGGTGTGCCTGCTAGGAAAAGCAGGAGTTTCTCTTGCAATGGAGACTCCGAATGACTATAATTTTGAAATTAAAGGGGCTCTCAGGCAAAGAATTTGGTATAAGAATAACAGTTCTTTACCAGTGAGTTTAACAAGATAGACCAGATAACAGTAACTATAGTATGAACAACAAACAGAGTTAGGAAACAGTCACAGTTTCTCCGATGCTGGCACCTTTCCGGGGGCGAGCAGGAGTCCCGAGGGACGAGATGGATCTGAAGCTCGGCGGCAGCAGCTGGAGCTGTAGAGAACGTCCCGGCAGGGGCAGGAGAAACGGCTTGGAGAAACCCAGAGCAAAACTGAAGCAGCCGTGGGTGCAGGACAACGGGGTAGCAGCTCCCAGCAGGGCAGGGAGACACCAGGGTCTGAATTCCTGAGGGACCCACGAAAGTCACTCCGAGCTCAGCTCCAGGTGAGGTCTGCCCCGATCTCCCCGCAGTCCAAGACTCAACCCCAAACTCCCTCTGTTCCCTCCGAGCACTCAAGAGAGCGGTGTAGTCGGTGCCACCCTCGCTTTGACAGTTACTTCCCTTGCCTTTTCTAAGTACTCTTAAGTGCCCGTAAGCACTCAGCAATTAGCTTCTTAGCAACTTCTTTTTGGGAAAAAAAAATTCGATAAGAAAGCACCTCAACCTCTAACACCAGCCACATCAATGCCGGGCCCTATTCTGAAACATTGACTAGTCTCTCCACTACTTTGTGGCTGTGAGTACCACGGGCTTCTCTGTGCACTGTGTGAAGAAAAAATACTCTTGATGCCAGTTTTCAAAGTGACACCTTTCAATGCCCTTTAACATTCATCTCTTGGTCTTTGTAGAGCTGAGAAATGTGTATTGATCGCCTCTGGTATAAAGCAGGGTATGTGTATTTTCATGCATACCTGACCGTACCACTGTGTTATGGTATTTCCATGGTGCTGCCATGGACATTAAATTATTAAGAGGCTCCATTTTACAAAGAACTGGGGCTGAGAGTTTGTGCACAGTGATGTGTTGCTAAAAATAGCCTTCTGCCAGGCAGATGTGTCTCTGAAATTACCTTGGACTTTGCCTGCTTTTGATTTTGTGGGACTGATGATGGGAGAAAGAATAGAAAAGAGTTTATGCAAGAGGACATAATTGGAATCTGCTTAGGGGAATGTCACTGCAGTCATTAAATCCCTGAGTTTACTTGAACGATCAGAGTTTCTGACGATCAGGAAGGCAAAGCAGTGATTTTTTCCTTGAACTGCTTTCATCAGTGTGGAGTCATTGTTCTTGGTTTAGTTTTTTTTTGTTTGTTTGTTTGTTATTTCTTATTACATTATTTATCTACAGACTTGTCTTTGTCTTTTTCTGTGGGAAGTATCTGCACATTACTACTCGCATTATCACTATGTCGTTATGTGTTGCAAGCTCTGACCTGGGGCTTGCAGTTGCTTGCACATAGGCAGATGTTTGCTGAGAGAATCTGGCATTTCTGAGCCAATAGAAAAAACAGCTATCAAACTATTCTCTGTTTGAGACAATCTTGGGTAAGTGGTGTTTTTTAGTACCTGAGGCACAGGCTCAGTGCTTTTCCCAGCTTTGTGAGTGATAGAGGAGCTGCTGTGGTAGAGTGGATTAACTCCTTTGTCTGATTTTAGCACTAATTAATATGAAATAATAAAGCTCAGCTTCATCCCAGAGGTATTAGGAGTATTAAGAGATCAGCCATTTGGGAAAAGGATTATGCATGCAGTCTTTTTTCCCCCCCTGCTTGATAGCATAAAAAAAAGGAACCAAGCTGCAAGGGTAAGGTTGGAGGTTTTTTGTTGTTGGGCATTTTTGTTGGTTTTTTTTTAATAGATGACTACATTTTTCTTACTGTGCTCTGGCAAAATCCCTATTTTGTGGAAAATACTAGAAAATGAGTACTCATAATTCACCAACTGTCAGCAATGGTGCAGCTGCTGTAGTACTAACCAAGGAAACCCAGACATTTTTATTGCTTGTAAACACAGGCTGAATCCTGACTGCAGTGAGACTTATATTGCTGCAGTTGCTGTAAGAGCCATGCCACAGAGGGAATTTTGGCAGATTTCTGCTTTTTCTGCTGTCTTCCAGCATTGGACAGTGGTAGCAGCCCCACTGCAGAGCTGTGGCTTTGCACAGAGAAAAAGGATCCAGCACAGATGAACCACTGCCTGCACCAGAATTTTAAGTACCACTGAGTTCAGGCTTCACTCTGAAGGAGATTAGATCATGCAGCTCCTAATAAATTGTTAATGACTAGATATCTCTGGATTGCTCACAGAAGCAAAAACTTTGGCAGTAGAAAACCAGATTTTTTTTCTGTGGTGGAGATGGAAGATCTGGTGAAATTGCAACATCACAGAGACAGCAATATCTTTAATGACTGTGAGGGCCAAGTGTTTTGGTCAGAACATTCAGAACTACATCTTTGAATTAAAACTCGTAGAACTCTTAATGATAAACATAATGTTGGTAAAATCTATTTAATTTCAATGGCATTTTAGCAGTTTGAGAAGTCTTTGTTGCAGATGTAAGAGAGAAGAAGGAAAAAGAGAATGCAATAAGAAAAAACAGGAACAGTAAGCAAGACATCAGGTTCTTGGGTCTCTGTAGAAGGAGAGAAATAAATAAACAGGAGACTAACAAGATTTTAAGTTGTTTTTTGATGTTTGTAGAGAAACACTGAGCTTTGCAAATAAAGCCTAACTGTACTGTTTTACACTGACAGGAGCTGTCCTCAATATTGCTTACAAGAACAGCAGTCGGCTGTGCTTCCAGTAATGGCTTAATGGCTTAATTTTACTGGAAACATTAAAACCAGTTAACAAAGACAAGGAAGAGAGAACAGAAAGTAAATCCAGTCTGCTTCTTTTTTTTTTCCTGTGAAGGTATACGGATGCTGGATGGAATAGTCACGGATGCTATTGAGGCCAGTTCAATCGGTTTCAATCCAGAACATGTGGATATTTACAGTGCAAGCTGGGGCCCTAATGATGATGGTAAAACTGTGGAGGGACCTGGGAGACTGGCACAGAAGGCTTTCGAGTATGGGATAAACCAGGTATGATACTTCAGGGAAAAATAAAACAAAAAATTGGTAGGGAAGAGAATTTCAAAATAGTTGATACCAGAGAAAAAATGAAAATGGTTTGTGTTGTCTTTACTCAAATATGTTTGAATCCATACAATATGTTTTAATAGTACAGGGGAGAGAAATTTCCAGCCAGAAAGGATGACTTTTGAGAAAACACTATTAGGGCTTTCTAAAGTGGTTTTTAGCTGCTAAAATCTCCATAGATAAGCTTTTTCTTTTACATCCTTAATTTTGCTGGCTTTGTCTCGCCCTACCTCTGCTGCTTGTTTTACACTGAACCGTAATTGGGTTTCTGCACTGAAAGCCTAAAAAATTTAATACAAAATTCCTGCTTCATGAATATTTTGCTGTGTGAAATAGTGATGCGTTTTAGCACCCTGTGGATGCGCTTGTATTGCACTAATTGCATTAATTTATAAAAGGGTGCATGTCATGATCCAATTAAAATGAAAAATAGTACAAATGCATGATGAAGAGTACGGGGAGCAATATTTTTGTTACACTCTTTTGATCTGTTTGGACAATAAACAGTGTGCAAACTGAGAGCTGCCATGAATTTAAGAGTGCCACTACTCCAGCTCTTGCCAGTGAGGTGAAAAGATATCTAAAAATGGACAGGTACTAATAAAGAGAGGAAGACTGAATCATAGAGGGGAGAAGACACAAACAGCCTGAAGGACAAGCAAACAGAAAATTTTGGATAAAGAGCAATTAACATCAGTAGGTAGAAGGAGAAAAGGAGAAAACATCTCAAACGCTGACAGCTGACAAAGATACTCTGAGGGAATAAAGGAGAAGGAGAGGAGAGAGCTTGTAACAGTTTATATGCCCGTAGGTATAGCAAGAGCAGAAGGAGAATCAAAGGTGAAAATTAGGCAACAAATGTTCATTGGTCTTACTCTGAAAAACCAGGTTCTTTTTTTATAGCTTTTCTTATTTCTAATGGGGAACAAATGTACCCATTTGTCTCTCAGGATCCAAGGATTCCTTTTGCAAAGCTCCATCTGTTCTCCATTCTGCTTGAAGTCAGCCAGTGTTGGGATTGACAACAGCTCTAATCCCTGGATCCTCCACTGCTGCTCTGGTGAAGCACCTGAGCACAGGCTTAACCTGAAGAACCAAGGAAGTGTTACCAACACTCTAAATGAAATCAGAGCAGATGTTGGGATACACTAGTGCTTTTCTGGACTGTAGCCTTTGTTCTCAAAGATATTATATCATTTTCTGTAGTTGATGTGTCATGTCTTTCCAAATTTAAAACTTTTATTACACAGTACATCTTATTTCTCTTTGCTTTTAATGTTTTAAGTGCTGAAAATATCTTAGCATTTGCATAAATAACTTCAAATCTTACCTGAGTGCAATGATTTAAAAAAATTGCATTCCAATGGCTGTGTAATATTGAATTTGTGTATATTAATAATGAACATATACATGCATATATATATTAGTAATGAACAACACATGAAATTTTGCTTGTCACACAAAACATATTTTTTTCCTCTGAAGAACTGAAGACTGGATAGTGATGCATGTTTCCTCTGTGATAGCTGTGGTGTTTTACATGGTAAGCCTGGAGGCTAGTGATGCTGACCCATTGGTCTATGAGAGAAGGGAGGATATTCAGTGTGTCCATCATTCATACTCATACCCCTGTGAGTACAGGAAAAAAAAATTAACTAACCCCTAATAAATTTGCCAATTTTTTTTGCAGGCATTTTTTTTTCTAGAAATGGTGAGGATTAAACAGCAGCATGCAGAAAAATTTACCCTTTGAACACAGACTCTGTTTTTAACTTGAAAATCTAAGGAAAGCTGCTGTATCCAGAACACTAAATCTAGGGCAGTGAGATGAAGAGTTGTGCTGTAGGGTGAGCAGTGGGATATCTCAAACAGCTGGTTTATTCTGTCTTCTACAGTTCTTAACTAAATTGCTCCTCTTCTATGTTTGCTGTATTAGGCTTTTTGGTGAAAGGAGTTAAGGATACATTGTGAGAGCTGAAATCTCTTTTCATTAATTTTTTTTCCCCCCCACCAGGGCCGAAATGGAAAAGGCTCCATTTTTGTATGGGCTTCAGGGAATGGAGGTCGTCAGGGTGACAACTGTGACTGTGATGGCTACACTGATAGCATCTACACCATCTCCATTAGTAGTGCTTCTCAGCAAGGGCTTTCTCCCTGGTATGCAGAGAAGTGCTCTTCAACTCTGGCCACAGCATACAGCAGCGGGGATTATACTGACCAAAGAATTGTAAGTTGCTTTTACCAGTTTCAGAACAAATAGAAAGGTATGATAAATGCAAATAATAATTGAAACCCTTTAAATGCTTGGCTTCGAGTACCTACTTTTTGTTAAGGTGCTGTGTGTTCAGTGCTTTTGTCTGGAAACTTTAAGAGATTTGTAATCCAAAAAGTGATTGTATACCTGTGTTCTTCTACCTTAAAGCAATGGTTAAACCAAATCATTGTGGTGATGCAATTAAATCAACATGCTGAATTTATCTGTAGTTTGTGAGTGCTGTTTGTGTATGAAAGTGGTCTCTGCTTGGTTTGATATGATACTGTTCTTCACTAAGGGCAAATGAAGAGAGATTCAGAGTAAAAAGAAAACCTGTGATATCAGGACCTCTGTTATACCTTGCCATTTCTTTTTAAGACAGAGACAGCAGCAACAGGGCCTCCAAATCTTCCAAACTCAGCAAGCAGGCATACCAGTCTGCCTTCTTAAATTGTACTGAAGAAAATTGCTGTGGCACAGTAGTGCTGAAATACCTGCAATTTCTGTCCAGCCCTGATAGACGCTAATTTTACAATACACTGCACTGATGGGCATTAAAACAGCGTCATTCCAAGTTAGCCTGGTGATCAGTCCTTACTAAGAGGCTTCTCTTTATAGTCGAGATTTAGATAAATGGGCTGATAAGTCTGGTGTTTATTCATTACAAATTATAGTTCTTCTGCTGAAGAGGGAGCAGAACACCAATGCTAATCCTATGAGTAATTTTGTACTAAGCAGTAATTTTGAATGTTCTAGGACCAACACAATGATCTGTTTTCATGAATCACCAGTAAGCCTTATTGTGAAACCTTTAGACTAAAATAGGATATTCAGTGGGGGAGTATTTTGTTCCAACACATATTGTTTTGATACTAAAATTAGAGTTGAAGTAAAAAGAGTGGATTGAAATATGAACAGATTTAAACATTCATCACCATTTCTGCTGGTGAGGAGTGTATTAATACGCACAAAGTAAGGGACACATAGTTATGTTTGCGAGTATGGCTATGACTGTATTACAACTGTTTATTTAAGCTTTTTTTTGTTTGTTTTATTTTCTCTCAGACAAGTGTTGATCTTCACAATGAATGTACAGAAACTCACACAGGGACCTCTGCATCCGCACCTCTGGCAGCAGGAATTTTTGCTCTGGCACTGGAAGCAAAGTAAGATGCCACACCATTACCTTTGAAACTCCTCTCTCTCCACCACTCCACCACCTTCCCCAAAATGCCTGTTTTAAGAGGCATTACCTCATACTGCAGCTCCAATTTTTGTCAGTCAGACTTGCTCAGCTAATAAGCTGGCTTACCAGCTCAGGCTGATAAGTGAAAATAAGCAGCTACTACTCCCAACACCTTCCTAGAAAAGCAGAACCAATGTGAGTAAATCATGATGACTGAGGAACTTTTTGTGTATTGGCAACAGCATTTACTGATTTCTGGTCAGATGCACCTAAAAGTGAGGATGTACATGGATTCAGGAGACTGTGATTTGAAGATAATAGGCTGCAGGAGTTTAAATTAAGCCTCAGCCATTTTACAGAAGAATTTCTGCCAGAGATGAAGCATGAAAGGGAAGGTGCACAAGGTTGTCTGTCAGAACAGGCAGGGAGCAACCAGATTGGGACCCTGTAGGGCAGGTACTCGGAATGTAGGCCTTGGCAAGCTAAGAAAGGACAGACAATTACTTTTTTTCACAGAAAACTCTTTAGGCAGTAGTGCATAGGTTTAATACTTGTATGGTGTAGATTCAGCTCCGTTTTCTATTGCACACCCCTTTGGTGACACGAGCCAAGACACTTAGGTATTTTAAAGGATAGAATGAGTCACAGATGGAATCGAATATCCAGTTTTCAAAGTCCAGGTCCTAAAAAGATGGGTGGGAAACTCTCGTATTGCTAGCTAACTTTAAATGCCTGAACTGTTTTGGAGGATTGGACTCTACTCTTGCTAGATACCTGTTCTTCATGGACACAAAAATCTTGTTTGCCTGGAGAAGTATTGTGAGGATAAGTGCAACATGCTGTGTGTTATAGAACAGTGCAATGCCATGCAAAGCACGTGCATGCAAAGCACGTTCTGTTTCAGTCTAATAATTGATAGAATAATGATAGCCTTGAAACAACTGACCAGAAACATTTTCTAAACAGCCCAGGTCTAACATGGAGGGATATGCAGCACTTGGTAGTATGGACCTCAGAATATGATCCACTGGCTGGAAATCCAGGATGGAAAAAAAATGGAGCAGGACTGATGGTCAACAGCCGATTTGGGTTTGGGCTACTTAATGCCAATGCCTTGGTGGATTTAGCTGATCCCAAGAGATGGAAAAGTGTACCAGAAAAGAGACAGTGTATTGTCAAAGACAAGAGCTTTGAACCCAGGTAAGGATTTACACTACCAGTTACCAAGCTGAAGTCTATTGTAATCAAGCCTGAAGAGTCATATTCTTCACAGATTGCTCTGAAGGAGAATAAGGGACTTCTTTTGAATAATTTAGTTTTGCCAGACTGTATTTCCCAGAGGTAGGCAAGCAGCTTTTCTTCTTAGTTTGTTTTTTTTAGTGTAAGACCGATGGAAATTACTAGCATGAAGCCTTAACAAAGACTAAGATTATTGTATCTGTGCAGACAGTGTAAGAAAGAACAATACTGTGAGGCTGAGCCCAATTTGCAAGCCTGCAAATTTTTAGACAATCATCAGAAGACAGGTAAAAAGATACTGATGCCTCACAAAGTTTTTTAAAGAAGAAAAGTGTTTGTAATGGGTCTTAGCAATTCTTCTCCTCTGACAGGCTTGTATAGGTTGAAATCAAGGTGATATATTGAGCTTCAGTCATGTCTGTAGCATTTCTCTTATGAAACACAAGTGTCTCAAAGGCTCACTGAAAAGTCTTACCAGCCACAAGCCAAGAGCATAGTGATCCTGAACAAACAAATTATCATTAGTCACTGAGCTGGTTAATCAATTAGGATATTTAGACTCTTTTTGTCTCCACACGTTCTCATACGGATTTTTATCCAGAAAAAAATTATCTATTTGAAAGGCTGAAATTATACCATGTGAATGCAATAAAGGTCTGTCTGCAGAAATATATTGCAGTGTTTTGGAGAGTCACTGCTTGGTAATCTTATTATTTATGTTATTTTACTATCAAATTGTTTTTATGGACTCTGTCTTTTTCACAGAATGTTGACCCACTATTGATGTATGCCATACTTGCTCTTCATGTATTTTTATTGCAGTCCTGTATGTTACATTATAAAAACAAAGATCCCATGATCCTGAGTTTAGAATTATTTATATGGAAATTTAGATACTAAAACCACTACACCATTCTCTTTGGAAGTAATGGGAACAGTGCAGAGAAAGCTATGCAGAGTCTCTCTGTGCAGAGCATGAACAGCAGACATTTCCTTTTTTTTGTGAGCTGGCATTGACTATTCCTTTCTCATAATTCTGAAACAGCTGTTAAATGTGTCATGACACTTCATGACCCAGAATCAAAAGTTCCTGTGGGTAATCAAAGAACTTCTTCAATTTTGACAGATTATTAAGAGCAAATGAAGAAGTCATCATTAAAATTCCCACAAAAGCCTGCGAGGGTCAAGAGAACTCCATCGCATCTCTGGAGCACGTGCAGCTGGAGACAACAATTGAGTATTCCCGTAGAGGTGATCTTCATGTCACTCTGGTTTCTCCATCAGGTATGGGAGGCAAAGACACATTTTGTTTGTGTTGTTGTAGTGTGTAACATTTGCTTTATGACAAACGTGGTTTTCAGTGGTTAAAGAGAGCTAAATATATAATTGGACAAATCCAGTGAGGATTAAGAATCCAGGGAGCTATAGAGACCCCTCTTCAACCTTCACCTGTTCTGGATTATTTTTGTGAAAAGAGATTTGAAAATCATACTTCAGAAAATGAAGGCACAGAATGTTTTCAAATAGGCAACTGGGCCTATGAAACCTCAGGGCTCCTGGCCAAAAACAAATTACGGATCAATAGTTCTTATCAGACTTCCTGTGATTTAGCAGACTAATGGAGAACTGAGGATATCTGATTCATTAGGTTTCATTTCATGCATTTCCCCATTGGTGTATTTAAAACCCAGTGTTTCTGTTAGGCACCTTAGTACAACTGTACAAAATGAGATAGATAGAATATGGCAAGCTGTCTTGACAATGCCCTGAAACAACACAGTAAGACCAAAAAAAAAAATTATTATAAACAACTAAAAGTAAAGTCCATTAGATCCATATCAGGCTGAACTAATTTTTCTAGGTAGCAATCATAAAGTACTGCTGCCTCCCCTGCACTGTCATTTGGCTTTCCTGGTTAAATTGTTTTTCCCTTGTTTCTTGCTACTCTTCCTGCAAAACATTAGTAGCAAACATGTGTCATTCCTTTTCTGTATTTATGGTATTACCTTTAAATATATTTAGAAATTGTGACAAGGCTCCTTGGGGCTTCACTGCTCCTTATTATGCAAATATTGCTCTCTTGGTTTTTTTCCCTATATGTAAACAAGCCAAACAAATTTCCTCCTGTGCAGTAGAACCTCTTTTGCTGCAGAAATTCTTTGTGAGCTACAGCATTTTTGTAATAATAACAATGCAAATGCTTTTTTCACCCAGTTGGAGGACCAGGCTTTAACAATATACATCCACTCAGCAAAAAGCCCCCAAACTAGTGATAAAATCATGGTAAAATTGTGGTTTCATAATACTGCACAAGCTGGTTTGCCTTCAAATCTTCCATTTCAGAATTTCCTTGAAGGGCTCATTGGTGAGAAATACTGGCTGTGCCTGACATCTTCTCCTTCTGCTTCTTTAAGTGCATTCATTACCTTTTTGTGCTGGAGGTAGAACACTGAACAAGATGTACCTTCTTCATGTGACTCAACAACTTGTACACTCCTAAGAACTACTGTAAAAATAATTACAGGAGCCACTGCTAAAGAAGCACACTGCTGAACAGTGTATTTTCCAGGTGATCTCTGCTCTAGGCAGTGTGCAACCTGACAAATATGAAAATAGGGACAGGCAGTGAATATACAATGAGAGTGTTGATCTTGCACCCACACAGGGACCAGCACTGTCTTACTGGCTGAGAGAGAGCGAGACAAATCTCCCAATGGATTCAAGAACTGGGACTTCATGTCTGTCCACACATGGGGGGAAAATCCATCAGGCACCTGGATTTTAAGAATTACTGCTATGGTGAGTATGCCTGCATGCTAGCTAGCTGCATTTGGGAGCTAACACAGATGAAATGATCACTCATCACTACAAAATACGTTGAGTATGACTTAGCCTGCTCATTAAGCAAACTAAATGAGGGGTTATTTAAGATATCCAGCTGAGTTAAATATTAAAGAAAAAAGGTAGGGTCAGATTTTCTTGTTCTTTACCTAAATATAAAGCACCATTCTCATTTTGCTGACACATACCTGTCAAAAAAAGTCATGCTTGTGTTTTTCAGATACATGTAACCAAAATTAATCACTTAATAAAGTTTTCTGTGATTCTCGGATTGAAATATGATTTCAAATTAACATATGGTTAACTGAAAATTCTTTTCTGTAGAAAAGCACACAGCATGGATCTAGTCTTCTCTGGGTCCCTGTGCACAGTTTTCATTAACTGAAAATCTTACAAATTAATGATTTTTTGGGGAGATCTCAGCAACCTATTCAGATGTATAAATTTCCTGAATTCCTTCCACAGAGTATCTAGTGCTGAACAACGTTTAAGCATTAAAGCCAAGTAGTCTACAGATAGGAAATTAATCAGTCTGCTAAAGCCACCTGGGGATACGGATTACAACAGCAAGACATCAGAATTAAGCTGCTTGATAGGCAACTGAAAAATAATTTCCTTCAAATAGAGAGTGATCAAGCTCACTCTTCTCATTGAAGTTGTCTGTTAATAAGCTTATCCTTAGGGGTCAGATCTTGCCAAAAACTGAAAGCTTCCTGTTAGACACTGAGCCTTCAGCCCCTATTGGCCTTAAATTGTAAACAGGAGGTATTGCCAAGAGCTGAGCAGATGGACAAGGCACCAGGAGTAAATATTACTATCAACAGTGTAGTGTTAATGCTGCAGGCTCATAGATACCCCCATGGTTACAGATATCTTGCTCTTTGAATGCACTTTTGTGGAAAAAAGTTAAGAAGAGCATTTTGTTTGTAAATTAGCTCTCAATTCAAGTAAGAGTTTCCTGAAACTTCCAATAAAGCAAGATTTTTGCCCTCAAGGCATAATACACTCTTTCCTCATCTCATAGGTTTTTGTGTTTTTTGTACTTGTCTCTTTACTTGCTACTTCTGAAGTACTGCCACCAAAATTTATAAACAAATGTTTGCTGCTTGCTTCCACACACTGTATTTCAGATTGCTGTTGTACACTACATAATAGCAAAGAATAGTATTTCCCATTATAATTTCCAATGGTAACTTTTTAAGGAAATTACCAAGGAATGGCCTAGTGAACAAGTTCTAATAATGAAAACCCTAAAGGGTTTTAACCCCCTAAAGGGGTATAACCATTCTGTCTCTGGGGGAGTTTGCGCTTATGACTCATACTCTACAGGTAGGTATTGAAAACCTGGTATTTTGCTTAGGTCACTTCTGTGTACTTTTCATTCAAGTGTCTATTCTGATCTTTTATGTCCTGAGAACCTATTCTGATGCCATGCTTGTTTTTCAGTCCAGACAAATACAAAATGAGGGTAGGATTGTAAACTGGAAATTGATTTTGCATGGCACTGCTAACCAGCCTGAACACATGAAGCAGCCACGTATGTATACATCCTACAATGCTGTCCAGAACGACAGAAGAGGAGTGGAGAAGATGATGGATCTTGTAGAGGTAGAGTTATCTAACATTTATTCCTCACATTTTTCAGTTTATAAGAAAATGATTTTGGGGATTTTTTTGCCTGGTAAGAAGACACATACTCGTTTTGTATTCATTTCATCTAACCCCCAACTGTTTTTGAGTGTATATCATAATTTTGCCCAAGTCAACAGCTGATATTTTCCAAACTGTTTTCAAATTGCAAAATATAAGGGGTTTAGGATGATAACAGGAAGTTGCTCCTAAAGCGAGGAACTCCATGCCTAATGCAGGAGCAAGGAAGACACCTCTGACAGACACACTAAATTTATGTAATTCTACTGAGAACAAGTGTCTCATTTGAAAAGAACCTTGCCTGCTGGAGTGCTTCCAGTAAGTTTGAAAGGAATTTCAGGAACAAAGGGCTCGACAAATGTCAGAGACTCACTGATTCAAAAAGTTTGGCTCAATAGATCTGCTGCTGCCAGATCCTTTAGGACCCCATGTTTACCCTATAGTGCTCTGAAAATACAACAACACAGAGTGACCCTGAGTTTCAGGATGCACAGGATGGTAGTAATGCACATTTTCATAGTGCTTGATTATGTCAACAGCTTCAGAAAATAATCCCATCACATCTAATTTTCTCCTCATTAAGTAATTAGGACATCCATAAAGCACAGCTAGCTTAACCTTCCTCAGACAGGTTATGAAAAGTGGGAGTGATAATGGTCTTAAATCCATTATATAAATGTCCCCAGGTCTTGCAGCCACAGGCAAGAAAATAAATTGGAAGAAATAAAAGTGGATTCAGCAGGTGCTGTAGGAGAAAATGGGTGAGCATGGTAAAAATTACTTAAAGATAAAATGAATGTTGAGTTAGAAATACAGTTCTAGGTTGAATGAGGAAGTTCTGCAGGTTTACACTAGTGTTGAAACAAGATCATGTCTCTCACCAACTGCTCTATGAACCTGTATTTGGGATTGGTCTTCCAAGGTCTCCTAGATATGTGTTATGACCACCCAGTAGCCACACTTCACTGTCTTTTTCTCAGGTGAGATAATCTACAGAAAAAGTTGCATGGGAACACTGGTTCACCCCTTTTCCTAAGAGTACAAGGCACAATCAGAGCTGTCATCACCACCAGTATATATATTTCCTTCATTTAGAGTGCTGTGTCCCATAGCACAACCAGCAAATTCTTATGACTGGGACAAATACTGGTATAAAATGATCTGTCGTATCCTGCCAATGTGGAATCTGAGTTTATAGCTGCCTATATTGTGGGGGGATTGGATATTTTATACAATATAGTCCTTTTGATAGTTTGTTTTGGTTGATAATGTTCTACTTGTTTTCTAGATACCCAAGTCGCTCCTGAATGAAAAAATAACATTTGCCCACACATAAATGGAAATCACCAACTAGAGCAAACCTTAATCCAGTCAGTCTTTCATTGACACATGCCTTTTATTCATGCTAATCTGTATTCTAGGACTATACCACGCTGGAGAGCCTGAGTGAAAAACCCAAAGCCACAGAAGACACCAACAGCAGCAGTGACAAAGCAGAAGATAAAATCCCATCAGAGGCCATGCTGCATTTACTGCGAAGTGCTTTTAGCAGACAGATAGATCAGAAGCAACTGCCAAAGAAGACTGCAAGTGAGAAGTTAAACATTCCATATGAACACTTCTATCAAGCCCTCAAAAAATTGAACAAGCCCTCCCAGTTGAGAGGCTCAGAAGAAAGTCTGTACAGTGACTACATTGATCTTTTTTACAATGCCAAACCTTACAAGCACAGAGATGATAGACTGCTGCAAGCCTTGGTTGATATCATAAATGAAGGAAATTAACTGTAGGGTATGGCACTGAGTTGGAAATATTCATTCTCCTCACCTGTAGTTTTTTTTTTCCAAAGCCTGTGTATGCTCTAGTTGTGTGATTGCTGCTTTGATTGCTTCATATTTAATATAAATATCAAGGAAGGGAAAAAACAGGTGTGAGGGGATAGGAAGGAAAATTACACTTTTTAGTATTATCTTTTTTCAGAACCTTTCTTCAGAGTAGATTTGCCCCCTCAGGCATGAAATGCAATAGTACTCCCCTGAAAACTTCTCATTTTAAACAATTTTCACATTACTTATTCTTCCACCCTCTTCACTTAAGCATGCAGTAGGATTCAAAACCTGAATTACCAAGCAGTTTTGAACCAAACTGCCAAAGCTATGGGGATATAATCTCATATATGGATTTGTCATGAATATTGCAGTTTTTGTTATATTTGTCATTTATTTCGATTTAATACTTGTAGCCAGTACTGCTTCCATCATAGACGTTTTGTTCCTTCTCCAAACAATGCTCCCCTGCCCTTCTGTTCTCCTGTAAAGGAACATCTGGGAGGCTGGGATTGGACTGGGACATCAGTGTACACTGATGAAGTTATTTACAATTTAGACTACAGACAGAAACACACTAATATAAAAGAGCCCCCAGTGAGGCATCCCAGACCGTGGGATGGCATTCTCTCCAGCTGACTTGGAACTTACCCAAGTGAAGTGCCTGAATTATGAGCCTGATCTTTCTAGACTGTATGTGTTTAATGAGGACAGAGTCTCACTTCAGAGCACTTGGCTTTCTTTTCACTGGTTATGAATCACCAGATGGAGTACTGATCTATTTGTGTCAATTATATGAGCTTTGGGCTCCAACCTCTTACCTGTTGGTAAGGTAGGAAATTGAGCCCCCAAAGTAGTACAGCTGCCTTCTGAGATGCCTATATCCGCAAGTAGTCAGGCCAAGTGGAACAGAAAGGGTAGCTTTTGCAGAAAAGTCCATCCAAAGACTGTAAAATTCCCAAAACATCCAGGAAGACAAGGCAAAATTGTCTGAGATTTAAGAAAAAAAGTACTCTTTGGGTAAGGGTGAGCATGGAATGCAGAGTGGGAAGAAGTTGTTGAGGCAGAGGTGGCTGTCAGAAAGCAACTAGGGAGAGCAACTCCCTAACATGAGCAGTTTTCCATACATACCTCTTTAAAGAGAGTCATAACAATGTACTAATTTGCTTCTAATAATTAGAAAAAAAAAGGCAGGCTGGATGCTCAGAAAAAGTAGGGGATCTAGAAGAAAGAAATGAAGATTCCCAGGGGATTGTTATCTCATTCAAGTGCTAAGGAAAACCTAAAAAAGTGCTGACTGCTTTTTACTTTTCTTCCTCTTGTCTATGATTAAAATGTGTTTGGCAGACTATCTAGAAACATTTTATTAGATTCTTCTTCACTTAAAATTATGCAAGCGTCTCTAAGACAGGAATTTTGCTCATAATCCATCAGTTCAAATGAAAGTTTTTCAAAGTTCACACTAAATTCTGTAATTTAAAGGTATTATTTACTGTAACTTATTAAGTCTTTTTGGGAACAAAGGACTTCTCCAAAGGCAACCTTGAAAATTGTCTTACCAAATGTAAGATTTTAAAAACATTCTTAGTGGTGGCTTTATGCCTATCTTGGACTTAGCCTGTCTTTTTGCCAGTTTTAAGGATTCTTTAATATTCTTCTAGTCAACAGTTGAAGGATAATATCTCCACTAGTGAATGCCTCTTGTACTGAATTACTCCCTCTCTACTAAGAAATTTGTTTAGGAAAATAACTAATTAAAAAAAATATCCCTGCAAGTGGTCCAGATGAGAAAGCTTTCCCTTTGCTGTCCTTTCCATGCCAATGCTTTCTGGCAATGCATAACTAATGAACAAGCAAACCATGAAAATTTCTAATTGCTGCTATTACAGAATGAGAGCACTTATTTTCACTAGTGTTTAATTTTCAGAATAGACTCATCTGGCAAGGTAAGGGCCACTTTTAATCCTGCGCAATGAAGCTTAGAAGCTGGTTGCCTCAGATAACAACAAATTTAGCCAGTTCTCATTCAGGTATATTACAGTGAGGAAAGTACTAACAACACTCCATCAGGCCTTGAAAGAAATTTTCAGGTTAAAAGTTAATCTCTTTTGAATGTTTCCAACACAGATCAGCTTATACAGGAGTAAATTATTTTCATTGTTAGTCTTTCCTTGGTGCCTGTGTGGGTTTTGTGAAAAATGTAAAAGTAAAAAAAAAAAAAAAAAGTTTTCTCTCAGAATTTTAAATTATATTTTCGTTACAGGTCTTTATAATATAGCTAAGATTTTACTGAACAGACAGAATTTTAAAAGGCATAATAAATTATATTGAAGAACCAGATTTTTTCTTGAGAAAGAGACAATTTCATTCAATAAACATATTTTTTAAAAGGCATGTTACAATGTCAACTGCAACATGTATGTGATGTGATGTTAAAATTTGTCTACTAGTAGCATAATACAATGTGTTAGCAGTGCTCAGTGTGTGGTCTTAACATTTGTAAAGAAAACAGTAAGATAAAGTCAAGCTGTTGACTTAAAAGGAACAGGAAATTGAATTTAGAATGAAAAATAATGGTTTGGGAAATAATCAGGGGTTGGGTGGGAAAAAATATGAAAAGTATCAAAAATGAAGGCTTTCAACGAATCTCTTCAGCAGTAACACTCACTTGTTTCCTTCTCTCAACAGCAGCCAAGTAAGGTTTGCTCTGGACATCACTGACAAGCAGCACTGTATCAGACAATTAAAAAATTCTGCCTATTTAATACACAGGTCTGTGTGTGTCAGAAGTGCTAAAATGAAATAATGCAGCAAAAAGACTCAGGGGTTCAAGATAAACACATGAGTCTTCACTTCCTTGAATGAAAACAGTTGAAATATTTGTTGTTCCCTCCACCACTGCTCATGTTTCAAGCCAGCAGAGAAACAAGCCCTTAAACTCTTACACACTGTGAACAGTGTAACCAACTACCTCTCAATTACAAAATCTGCTCTGTCAAATGCCCTAAGGATAATTAAAAAACTTTTAATGTGATTTCAAAGGATTCATTTCCTTAGGAGAAATACTTATAGTAAATGTATACAGAAAATGGATTTCTGAAGTAGCGTTAAGAGAAGAGAGAAATCTAAGCCTAAATTAGAGCAAACTACCTAGCTTCCACACTAAACAGTCATTTTTTTCTCAAGCTGACTGGGTTTTGAAATGCTGCATTTGAACTTTCTATCTTCATTCACTTTGAGTTATCCAAGCAGAGTTTCTGGTCAGTCACATCTTGTAACTCCATACTTGTTAATTTAGTTTTCAAAGGAAGAGTGCTCTTTCTTGCCTCTCCCTCTCCTCTTCACTCTGAAAACAAGTATAAACATTTTCAGTTAATAGAAGGCTATTTTAAGAGAGAAAAGGGGGGCCTTACAAATAAAATGCTAGCTCTAGCATTTATTATTACATTGTCTTAATGTCATAGATCAAACAAGGACATGGTCTGTTTGTTAAAAGAGCATAATCACAGGAAGGGCAAAAACCTTATTCTTGATTTTTTTTGTGCACAGATCACATTGTGGAGGTGACAGTCACAATTAACTCCTTGCTCATCAGAAAACATAGGAGGGACTGTACAGGTCCTGAGAGTGTCCTTCTGCAACATTAAGCCAGCCTCTGCCACGGCAGTTTTCCAAACATTATAAATCTAAGGAAAGATGGCATCTGAGTTAGTTCAGCTCTGAAAATAATTTTAGGTGAAAAATTACAGGGAAAACAAGAAAAAAAGTTATTATACAACACAGAGTACCTGCACAGCCTAAATCCTTTCTGTCTGATCAAGTATTTCCTTTCAGAAAGGCCATTTTCAAAGCTCTGAGGAGCCATTTCATTCACAATAGCATTTTAGAAAAGAAAAACTCTAAAAATGTGTGTTTCCTCAGAATCAATTTGCTATCTAATATTTCTAACTGCAGACTGAAAAGGTTCAAAGTCCAACTCAACTAGACACTAATAAAACTAATTTCTGTGAACATTCTCCTATTTAATTACACAAGTACCCATTAAAAATACCACTTCTCCTACTGCAATTCGTGAAAATAATGTAATCAGAAAGAATAAGAAATTTTGCTTCCAGTAATGCACTAAATGCCTACTGGAAAAAAAAATTAGATCTAATATGTTCCAAGTTCCACTAAGACACCAAGAGAAAAATAAATAGATAATATATGAAAGTGGATGGTTATCAGGAAAATAAATCTTAATCGTTATATAATTTCAGCTATTTGACTGCCTCCAATCAAATGTAGTTAAGCATACATCTCTTTCTCTCTCATGTCACAGTCTTTCCCTAAAACAAATGAATTGGTTGCTGTTGGATGTAGCACTTTCTTTGACTATGGCCACATTGTCAGCCAGTGTTTCAAACCATAAACAAGCAGCATGACGCAGTGCCATATATTCTGATAAGGAAATGCGGTTAGGACTAGGGGCATGGAGCTCTGCGTGCAGTGTTGCACGAAGGGCTCATGTGAAACAGATCCATAAAAGCTGGACAAAGAGGAGAACCATATGCCAGCCCCATTAGACCCAGAGAATTTATTCCTCTCTTCAGAAACATTGTTGGGGTACAAAGCACCATGAACATCTAATATGTCAAGATAAAGTTCAGTCCCATGATTCAACAGGGAGCTCAGCTTCTTCCTTTCTAATTCACTGATCATAAGAGACATATTAAAAACTGAGGATTTAGAAAGAATCCTCAGCTATCAGTTTCTTCTCTTTAACACTATATTTCCATTACCTCATTTCAGAGAGGAGCACCATCCTTAACCAAAACTTTTCTGAAAATACCAGTAGTTATTAAAAACACTGCTTCATCCATGAGTTTCAGGCATCAGACTATTGAAATGCAGTTCACTGCTTATATTTTCAGGTTGACAAATACACACACATGTGCACATGTAACAACTCTGTCTATGACTCCATGTAAAGTCTCTTCGACTCTAGAATGTAACAACCCTTAGCAGGAACAGCAAGAAGGAAGAGGCCACAGAACTAATTTGCTAAAATAGGGTTTAAAACTAAATCTCAGTTTGGATTTCCCATCATAGTAGCATTGACAGTGCATGTTATTTTGCAGCGAGACAGAAGAGGAAGGGAGATTTGTTATTTGGTAATCTCTTTAGCAACTGGAGGTGAAGAATTTCCCAAAGAATTCTGTATTTCTGCAATTGCACTAATGGAAAAATAACTTTACTCTTATAATGCAAAAGATGGCCATAAATTTGTAGGGGGCTTTGAACTAGTTAAGACAGTTAAATATTGCTGGCTTTGTAACACAACTGACAAGTGTGAATTTGCAAACCCTGGATCTTGAGTCTCTAGCAAAAACATTGTAGTGCAAAAAAATTTGTTCAAAACTTTGAGAGTTGAACTTGAAGCTTTTTTAGGAAGAAGTATTCACAATACCTTGAATACTTATTTATATTTAAAATCAGTAGATAGTCTCCTTTAGAGCATCTATAGGTTGCAGAGCTCATTCTGAGTCACACTACAGAGGAGACTGTCTGTCTTCAGGAGTATACAGCAATTGTAAATCACACTCTTCATTCAGGCACTGAAATTATGTGTCTTCAGTTAGGCAGTGTTAATGTTGTCCACATCTCTTCTCCCTTCTCATTCCCAGGACAGTGCTGAGCCATGCTGAGCCCACCTTTTGTAAAGCCAGGCTGAAGCTCTTGCCCATGTGTTCAGACAATGAAGAACTCCGGTCCACTGATGGCTACAGAAAATTTGCAGGGATCTCCCATTGCTGTCCATGATTGTCCTCTGCAATTGGATTATTCTCTTTCCTCAACCCCCCATCTTGAGAAAAATCAGTTCAGAAAATAATAGGCATTCTTTGCTTTAGCAAGTTGCTTAAACCCAGGGTTCATGTGATGTAAAACCGTTAAACCTACACTTACTATTTATTTGCTTAAATCACTGTCCTATCCTGTTTAAGCACATATACGGGATCAAGCACCTCCCTGAGGACTTGACTGAATCAGAAACAATTGCTCCTGCACAGTATTTCTGCACAAAACAGGGGAGAAATTATGCTGAAATTCTGCTCAATTATTGCAAATACTTCCTTGCAATCCTATATTGAGTGTGTGAGTCATGCCTGGATTTCCATACACTGTGCCACCAAGTCTCATGAGCTGCTTACACTGCAGTGTACTGGGTTTCAACCTGGCATGATGAATCACCTTCCCTCCAGGAAATTCGTGCAAAACCTTCCTTATTAAGGGAACAACACTTGCAGAGCCCCTAACAAGCATCATGCATTTGGAGACCTGACTTCCACACAGGATAAATTCATGTCCTTAATAAACATGTCAAATGTTCAGGTATTTCACACATTCATGATCTTACTTCTTTGGAAACTCAGGGAATGCTCTCCATTTATAAGAAACTAGACTATGTGTAGTGTATTACAACAATTAATTTATTTTCATATTATGGGGCTGTACAGATGCATCAAGATTGAAGAAGAGTCAGAAAATAGATGCTTTGTTATAAATTTTGAGTAATTCTGCAATGCTCACTCTGAATGCACTCATGTAGCTGAAAAATGAAAACAGATGGAAATTATTTGATTTGGTGGTTATTCCACAGCCACTGAAAAGAGAGAGATGGCAGTTTCAAAACAGCCAGGCAAGATGGAGGGCATTTTGTGCTCTTCCATTCTCTTTATTCAAGCACCTCTGTTATCCTACCCTGCCTTCAAAGGACAAATTTTAAAGATCTTTCTGTTGCTTATGCTGATGAGTCAGATATGGTTTGTTTTGTGACAGAATTAATTGCTTTCTTGTTCTCTCATATTTGTTCTTCTTATCAGAAGTCTAATTATAAAATACAAAGCCCAGCATTTCCAGCTATTCAAGCTTCATTGGCTCTGCAATTTGTGTTAATTAGCTCGCTTCTTTGATTTCACCCCTGTAATTTTATACTAGCTAAGAACCTAAGCCATTATCTGTAGCAGCGTGGGTGTGGATGGTCAGTCACTGCTACCTTCCCGAAAGCGTCACCGGAGTTGAAGGTGTTCGGGCAGATACACACACAACTTCTCAGTCACACGCATACACACACTCGCTGGATAGCTTGTCAGCAAGGAGAGACAAGAGGATATTCTTTATGGAGTTCCAGCAGGGTTTATTGAGGCCACACACCAAAAGCATCCAGCAATAAAATACAACAGGGAGTTGAGGGCACAAGATTAAATATGGGACAAAAGGGGCGGATTTGAGGATCAAGAGCCTATGGGAACAAGTAAAAGTGCAGAGGAGGGGCAGCCACCTGGGAGAACCAATGGGATAACAGGGGTAGAGCAATGCAGCAAACTGGGGCCAATGGGGATCAGGAGAGGGGAGAAAGTTCCAGGGGATAGCCCTACAAGGAAAACAAGGGCAGTCTGGGCTAATGAGCCAATGGAGGGGTACAGAACTGGGGATAAATTAACATAAACGTGCAGGGTACCATGGAGGACACTTTTTGTCTGACCCTAACCTCTGGGGAATGCCTGGAGCCTGTTGTCGATCCTTCCCTGTCTCCCTGGGGCAAGGCCATTGACTCCCTGGCAGGCCCATGGGCCTCCACAATTATGCATTTTTGGGAACAGTCATCACAATGATCACCTTTAAAGATGAGTTTACTTTTCTCAGAAAACGAAACAACAGTTTCCTCAGCTCAGCTTGTTCCACTGTTCAAAAGCCCCAAAGTTACCTATCCAGAAGCATGACCGCCAAACACCATTCTTGCTGATGGAAGGCTCTGTCTTTACAGAAACTTTTAAAGGAAGCAGAGGGAAGGAGGGGCCCAACTTTTTTCAACTTTCAGTGTCATCTGAGAAGCTAAATCCCTTTGGATATATTTTAAAACCCAGCCTATATTGCACCTCCCTGGAACAAAATATCCTTGCATGGATTTCCAGCTTTGATTATGCACTGAACTAGTTGAATGTTATCATCATCTCTTAGCTCAGAGTCAGGGCTTAGCTTCCAAATATCTTGTATTTGCATCTGCAGTGTGTGGAGTCATACAATTAGTTTCTCTGTATGTGGGAGTAAGTGGAAGAGGAAGACATTTGATTTACTGTGTTTCATGTAGCATTGCACCTGATGTCTGGATCACCCTGCCCCATTATCTCCTGCTTTCCTGAGTCACAAGTGGAGCTCATCAGCTCAGGCACTTTGTTTTCATCAGGCAGTACTGCTGTCCCTCAGTAATAACCAAGTCATTGAGACAAATGGGGCTAGGAGACAAGGCTCCTTTTGTATGGCCTTTATTAAGAAATCAGCTCTGGGGGGGGTGCTCAAGGGGGTCGCACACACTGCCACTGCTCCCTTGGATGATGCAGAGGAGGAGGAGGAATGCAGGCAGCTTTGCCCAGAGGCAGAGCTGGGACTTCCATCCTCACGGGAGTCCTCAGGAAAACACTGNGTTCCGTCTTTCTCTCCGTTGCCTTGTTTTTCTTCCGTCGCTTTTTTCCTGCCTCCGTTTTTCTTGTCACTGTTTTTCCCATCGCCGTTCTTCCTGCCTCCTCTGCCACCGTTTTGTGAGGGCAGTGGCAGTTTTACCCGGTGGAATGAGAGGGTAAAAAGGGATTACAGAAACACTGAGGGGTAGGGGATAACAGGGTTGATAAGCTAGGGATGTAACATGGGGTTTTACAACTTTTTGGGTAATTGGGGTTGGAACATACTGGGGTAATACAACACATTACAGAAATTGTGAACACTAACTTTTACCATTAAAACAGATAACATCAACATGAGGAAATTTTGAGATTTTATTCATAACAGTCATGAAGAAGATTAACAGTCTCCTGGGATGTAGACACCTAAAAACAACAAAGATTTTGCTTCACAGAGGCTGCCCTCAACCCTCTTTGCCTTCACCCTCAGTGAAGGGCATTTCTGGTGGAGTGAAATTAATTACAAAACAGTATCTCATGCATTTAATTCTTATTGCTATCACTTGTATCTACACACTGTTTTCAAGATTTGCAGGTCCCATAACGTGTGGGAATATGATGGTTTTCTTGGAGGTTCTGAAGCAGATTCCAGACAGTAGCTAACCTGAAAAAAAATACATTCTCAGGAGCAGAAAGCTGTAAAACAGCTAAAAGGTGTTAGATTTGAAACAGAACTACCCAGCCTGAAGGTAGTGGTCATTGTTCTCTAGAATTACCAATTATACACACAAACAAGCAAGGATATATCTCTGCAGAAACCAGAGGAAAATGTACAAAGGTAAGCATCATTAACTGCTCTCTTGAACTGCTCTCTTGATTAGCAATTATTTTCCTTCAGTGACAACACTTCACACTTCTTTGTATACAGCAAATGGAGACTACAGGGGCAGAGCCCTTCTGTTCCAGCAGCTGTCATGTTTTTTAGCCTTTTACAGCCCACAGATGGCCAGAAGAAAGCCCATAGAATCATAGAATCCTGTTGAGTTGGAAGGGGCCTATCAGGATCACTGAGTCCAAGCCCTGGTCCCATGCAGGACACTGTAAGAGTCACACCATGTTCCTTAGTGCATTGTCCAAATGCTTCCTGAGCTCTGTTAGTCTTGGTGCCTTGACCACTGCCCTGGGAGCCTATTCCAGGGCTCAATCACCCCTTGGGGGAAAACCTTTCCTGATATCCAACCAAATCTCCCCTGGCTCAACTTCAGGCCATTTCCTGGAGTCCTGTCACTGGTCTCAGAGAGTAAGCAGATTGGTACTTGCCCCTCCACTGACCCTTGCGAGGATGTAATGAAGCCCTAATGAAGTCTCCTATCC
Source organism: Polioptila caerulea (assembly GCA_013397295.1). Classification (NCBI taxonomy): domain Eukaryota; kingdom Metazoa; phylum Chordata; class Aves; order Passeriformes; family Certhiidae; genus Polioptila; species Polioptila caerulea. Next base: position 2,129 of record VYXF01010756.1, on the reverse strand, counting down.
ATTACTTCTTGTCCATCTGTACAGACCAAGTTCTCAGAAAATCCTCATAGAGCTTTGCCTTCAGGCTCCTTGACATCCTCATGTCATTCTTTGGTCTCTGGTAGTTTAGTGTCATTTTTACATTGCGATGCCCAGAACCGCACACAATATTCCAGGTGAGGTCACTCCAGCCCGGAGCAGAGCAGGACAATCTCCTCCCTGGCCTTGCTGGCCATGCTGGGCCTGGTACCCCCAGGACAGGGATGTCCCTCCTGGCTGCCAGGGCTGTTGGCTCATGTCCAGCTGGCCATCAAACAGGATCCCTAAGCCCATCCCAGGGACAGAATTCAGCACCTTCTCTTGTTGAACTTCACACAGGTGGTCATTTTCCAGCCTTTTAATTTGTCAAGGTCTCTCTGCAGGGCCTCTTTTCTTCTGGGGCAGTCAACAGCTCCTCCCAGTTTAATGCTGTATCAGACTGACTTAGTGTTCCTTCTAGGTTTGCATTCAAGTCATTTGTGAAGAGAACCTGCCCTAAGGTGGAGCCCTGCAAAACCCCACTAATGACAGGTCACCAGTCTGATCTTAGCTAATTCTCAGTAACTGTTTCTTCCCAACCCATAACCCAGGTGCTCACTCATCATATGATGTGTTTATCCAGTTGTGTGATGGACATTTTGTCCTGAAGGATCCTGGGAAAGACAGTATGGAAAGCTTTGCTGAAATCCAAAAGGTTACATCAGCTGGCTTCCCTTGATCGACAAGGAGGGTTATCTCGTTATAAAAGGAAATCAGGTTTGGCCAGCAGGACTTTCCCCTCATAAACCTATGCTGGCTGTGATTGATGACTGCATTGTTCTTCCGGTGCTTTTCGATACCTCCCAGATAATCTTTTCCATTATTTTATCAGTCAGTAAAATGAGGTTGACAGGCCTGTTTTTTCTGGAGTCCTCCTCCTTGTCCTTCTTGAAAATCAGGACAATGTTAAACCGCTTCCAGATAGCTGGGAACTCTCCAGTTCCTGACTGCTCAAAAATAATTGAGGGAGGCTTTGGGATGACATCAGCAGCCGAGGATTCTCAGACAAATCCCACCAGGCTCCACAGATGTAGGGGTCCTGTTGGAGCAGCAGATCCCACATAAAGGTCAGCTAGGAGTTAATTATTCTTGCAGCTGTGGTCTTCCGGCTCAGGGCACTGAGACTCCTGTGGTCCATCGTCCATGTTGAAGACAGAGGTAAAGAATGTGTTAAAACTCTCTGTCTTGTCTGTGTCCCTGTTTTTGAGGTGACCATCCTCCTCCTATAATAGGGCAATATTATTTTTACATTGCCTTTTGTCATTAATATATTGAAAACAAATAAATTAAATAAATTATTTTCAATATCTTGAAAAAAACTCTTGGATGAGCCCTAGCACTTCAGTTAACTAGAAAAATAATGCAGGTGGATCAGAATCACCTTTTGTTTGCCCTGAAGAGGAGAAGGCTGAGTCATCTTCCTATACATCTCATGTTTAATAGCTTGTTGTGCTGTGTGACTGCTGTTGGAAAACCTTCTGATCTGGGGTAAAGCTTGGCATACCCTCAGTACTGCTGCTGACAAATAGGGCTGCCCAGAAGCCCCTCAGCCAAATTAAAATGTTATTTATTATTTTTTGTGGCTTCGGGTAATACATGAATTCCCAGCACTGCTTTTCTCTGCTAGACAAAACTGTGGCTGTATCCTGATAAACACTCCCAGAGCAAGATGAAGCTGGCTGCAGGAGACAGCTGGCAGACAGGACTTGTATGACAGTCCCTGACTGAGCAGACCAGAGCAGAATGAAGCAAGAAGAGTGAAGAGCATGCAAGAGACCTGCATGGATGAACAAGAAACTCCTGTCATTATGCAAGAGTAAGCAGGAATTACACAGGAGATGGAAGCAGGGTCAGGCCACTTGGAATGAGCATAAAGAGGTTGTCAGAGCAAGTAGAAATGAGACAATGAAAGCCAAGACCCTTGTGGAATTAAATCTAGCCAAGGATTTCAGGAACACACTGAAATTCAACAAAGGCAAATGCAGGATTCTGTACCTGGGTAGTAATAACCCCAAGCACCAGCACAGGCCAGGGTGATCTGCTGGTAAACAGCTCTGCAGAGAAGGACGTGG
>VYXF01010751.1:10899-23920 GCA_013397295.1 Polioptila caerulea | reverse complement strand
CCAGCCCAGCTCAGCCCAGCCCAGCCTTTTGCCTTTTGCCACACAAAGGGTTGGAATTTCAGCCTCTGCAGCTCCTGGGGGCGCCTGCCAAGGCCCTGCAGCCCCCCCTGCCCTCCCCAGCCCCAGCAGAGCTGGCCCCACGCCCTGGTCCCACCTTGGAGAGCTCGTAGAGGCACAGGACCTGCCTGCAGTAGCCCCTGCCATGGACACATTCCTCTGCCAGGGCCTTCAGTGCCACCACCACGGCATCCTCCTCACAGCCCAGGGGGGTCCAGTCCTCCAGGCTGGATGCTGGCAACAAAAAACCATCAATTCCTCTCTCATGAAGGCAGACAGCTCCCTGACACCTGGGCAAGGCTCCCAAAATCTGCAGCAACTGCATAACACTTCCTCAGTCTCTGAAAACTGAGCTCTGTCATTTTTTACATTTGTTTCAGGGTGCAAACAATGCAGCAGAACCCAAATATCCTCAGTAATATCTCAGATAAAAAATTTCTAAGTGTAAGATTGAGTTCTGCAGCCTTCCTGAGGGTTAGGACTCATTTGTGCTCTTCTGTGTCTATGCAGTTATGAATATAACTTGAATTATGTTGAGTTATGAATTATAACTCTTATCAGTGCTAGAGAGGGAAGTTCCAGCTGAAACTCACTCAGACTTCACAGACATGCAGGGAACTTTACAGACAGACATCCTCAGCCTTGCTGTTAAACAAGAAACACTTAACCCTTCATAATGCACAAAGGAGTCAGAAAAATAAATTAATTAAAGCATCTCCTTGCTTCAGCTACAGAAAAAAAATTAGTGGAGTGTGTTTTCTAAAAGGAGGATCAGGGATAAAGCCCAGTGCTGCTTTACTGGGCCAGAACAAGTGAAAGGTTGAGAATTTATGGAAATTGCACACAGAACACTCTGCACATGGGGCAGTGAGCACTGCAAGGCTTCCAGTTCCTGCCCCAAGAGCAGAGATGAACCAGGGAGGGGAACCAGGAAGGGCTGAACTTCTGCAGAGGTTTTGGGGAGAGGATAATTTCTGCAGAAAGGTTCTGAGGAGAAGGTTCTGCAGAGGTTTTGGGGAGAGGATAATTTCTGCAGAAAGGTTCTGAGGAGAAAGTTCTGCAGGGGTTTTGGGGAGAAGGTTAAATTCTGCAGAGGTTTTGGGGAGAGGATAAATTCTGCAGAGGTTTTGGGGAGAAGGTTGTGCAGAGCTTTTGGGGAGAAGGTTGTGCAGAGCTTTTGGGGAGAGGATAATTTCTGTAGAGTTTAATTTCTGCAGAGGTTTTGGGGAGAGGATAATTTCTGCAGAGGTTTTGGGGAGAAGGTTCTGCAGAGGTTTTGGGGAGAGGATAATTTCTGCAGAGGTTTTGGGGAGAGGATAATTTCTGCAGAGGTTCTGGGAGGTGCAAAGACAGAGAAAAGGCAGAGCAGGTGCCAGCTGGCAGGAGAGAGGAGTCACTCACTGCTGGGGGCTCTGCTGGCCGCGCTGCCCTCGGCTGTCCCCGCTCTGGCCGCCAGCAGGGCCCGCACCTCGGGCTGCAGCTGCTCCAGGCTGGCCTCCCCCGAGGCCAGGGCTCTGCAGTGCAGCACCAGGGCCACGTCCCTGTGCCACAGCTGGAAGTAGTGGCACACCCGGGTGGCCTCGAGCACGCTGCCCTCGTCCAGCAGGGTCCCCAGCAGCGCGGCCAGCGCCGCCCGCTCGGCAGCCGCCAGGGGCTCCCCGTGGCCCAGGGCCCCCAGGCTGCAGTGCCTGGCCGTGTTCAGGGCTGGCAGCTTGGCAAAGGAGAACTGCTGGGCCAGGCTGGCAAAGCACAGGGCCCTGGGCACTGGGCACTGCCCCGAGCCCTCGGCCAGCAGCGCCCGCCGAGTGACGCGGCACAGCCAGATCTGCTTCTCCACCTCCTCCAGCTCCTGCACGGCCACCTCGGGCTCCTTGGCCAGCCAGTGCCCGGCCAGGGTGAGCAGCAGCTCTCTCTCCAGGGTGCTGGTGGCCTTCTCCTGCCCGGGGGACTCCCACACGTTGCTGGCCTGATGCAGGAAGAACTCGGCTGCGGCTCGGCTGCAGATGCAATGTTTAGTGAAGGTGTCGTTGCACTTTTTCCAGAACTCAGCTCTTGTCTGGGTTTGATGCCACTGTCCAGTGTCTCTTAAACGGTGTAGATCTCTCAGAACCTGTAAAATCCACAGAGGTTTATCACAATTATCTTTCCAAGAAAGGAAACTCTGACTCACACAGGATGGCCTGCACTGAAACATTGGATTTAGGTAAATGCCCCAGTATGGAACAAAGAATTGCTTTGGGTTGGAAGGGACCTGAAAGATCATCTCATCCCACCCCCTGATGGACAAACCCATCTATTTTTCCCCCCAAATAAAACAGTAAGAGAATAAGGACAGCTGTCCTGCACTCTGCAGCTCAGCACGTACAGCCAGCGTGCTTGGTGCCCTTGCATTAAAAACAAAAAACTACTTAACAAAAAAGGACTGTTTCAGGCAGGCTGAGAAGCTGCACCCTCAGTCGTGGCAGCAGCAGGAAGGAGAGGTGACTGTCACCAACTGCACTGTACCTCGTGTGTGACAACGCCGTCCACGGGCAGCTCAGCCAGGGCTGCCACCTCCCGTGCCAGGCTGAACATTCCCCTCTCCTGCAGCTGCTCCAGGATGGAGCTGCACTCCCCCTGGAATGCCTCCAGGCTGCAGCAGCTCAGGATGGAGCGGCTGATGGGGATGGAGGAGCCCCCCAGGGCCTCACTGAGGGCACAGAGCCTCTTCAGGTGGGGGCCTGGGTGAGAGAGAACAAACAGCTCAGGAAAGCTGGGCTGAACCAGGCAAGGCTGGGCCAGCCCTGCCAGAGGGGCTGGGATTCACACTGTCCTCACCATCCAGCAGGAGGTTCTCTGCTGCAGCAAAGAGCTGCAGGAGCTTCCCCAGCTCATATTCTGTCTGGCACTGCTGCAGCATCAGCTCCAGCAGGAACAGCGCCTGCGACTGCAGCCACGGCACCGGCACGGCGGGGGCTGCCCCTCCTGCAGCTGCCAGCTGGGGGGAGGAAAGGGGTAAGGGGCAGGGCTGCCCCTCCTGCAGCTCCCAGCTGTGGGAAGGAAAGGGTTAAGGGTCAGGGCTGCCCCTCCTGGAGCTGCCAGCTGGGGGAAGGAAAGGGTTAAGGGTCAGGGCTGCCCCTCCTGCAGCTCCCTGCTGGGGGAAGGAAAGGGTTAAGGGTCAGGGCATCCCTTTTCTTGCAGCACTGGAATTTCCTGCAGGAATGGAAGGGGCACCAGCCCTGTCCCCACCCGGGGCAGCCCTGAGCCACCCCCAGGAGCTGCTGCTGGCCAAGGGGGAGATGGAGCAGCACCAGGAATGGGCAGAATGGGCTGTGAGACAGAGGCCCTGCCACAGCTGGATCCCCCCCAGGCACATCTGCTCGGGAGGGGAAAGGGACCCGAGCAGCCTGAGGCCCAGGAGGGAAAACCACCAACGGCAGGGACTGAGGGAAGTGGGATGGGAAGAATTGTAAAAACACCTGCACTGAGAGACAAGAGCAGCGTGTGAAAACACTCTGCTCCTCTTAGCCCAGCTGCTAAACCCCAGCAATGACATTTGGAGAAGATTCATTTCCTTACTTCTGAGAGGCTTTCCTGGAATTTGTCCAGTTTGGTTTTAGCTTCCTTGTACTTTTTGCAGTTCATNCAGGAGCTGCTGCTGGCCAAGGGGGAGATGGAGCAGCACCAGGAATGGGCAGAAGGAGCTGTGAGACAGAGGCCCTGCCACAGCTGGATCCCCCCCAGGCACATCTGCTCGGGAGGGGAAAGGGACCCGAGCAGCCTGAGGCCCAGGATTGAGGGAACAGAAAAGTGGGATGGGAAGAATTGCAAAAACACCTGCACTGAGAGACAAGAGCAGCGTGTGAAAACACTCTGCTCCTCTTAGCCCAGCTGCTAAACCCCAGCAATGACATTTGGAGAAGATTCATTTCCTTACTTCTGAGAGGCTTTCCTGGAATTTGTCCAGTTTGGTTTTAGCTTCCTTGTACTTTTTGCAGTTCATGCACAGTTCATACATCTCCAGGATGTGCAGCAAAGGGGAATCCTTAAAGACACAAAACCAGATGATAATAAATCCCCCAAAGTACCTCAATAAATAAATCATACTTTAAGAAATCATCTATTATTTCATTCAATAAATGTAGGATTTGTCTCCCTCAGCAGCAGAACAATGAAGTTTTAATTTGCTCAAATTGCATGCAAAGTTGATGCAGGATCTACAAATCTGTGAAAATTGGAAGAACTCCCAGTTTGACTGGGAATTTCAGTGGATAGGCAGGTTATCCTGGGATTTACAGGCCCAGAAGGTGTGAGACACACCAAACCCCATCCCCTCACCTTCAAAAAGAGCTGGAAGCCATTTAGAAGTGTTTTACTCTTTTGCTTCCTCAAGAAGACTTTCCAGATGGCAGCAAGGTCCTGCAGGTCCCACTGGGGCCTCTGTGCCCAGCTTTGGGTGTGGGCAGCTGCCTCGGCCCTGGTGGCACCGTCCACAGAGGTGAGGATCCAAACACAGAGGCAGGAGATGAGGTTTGCCCCCTGCAAAGGCCAGCAGGGTGGGATGAGCCCTCCCCTGCCTGCAGAGAGGGGGCACACCGTGCCCAGCTCCCACAGACACAGCAAACCTGGGGAACAGAAGCTGGCACAGGCAGCCCCTGTCCCTCTGGTGCCCTGGGGACAGGAGCTGCAGACTCACGGGGCAGCAGGCTGCCAGCACGCTGAGGATGGGGGCGTGTGCCCTGAGCCCCTCAGCCAGCAGGTACCAGCTGGGGCTGGGCTCCTCCTGGCACTGCAGCAGCACCTGGAACAGGCTCCCTGCACGGGCCCTGCCAGCAGCCCCTGGCTCAGCACACAGGAACCTGCCCAGGGCCAGCACCAGGTGATCTCGGACCACGGGAGGGAAATCCTGCAGCAGGGGAAGGACCTGTGGGGAAACAGCACCAACAGCTTGTGAGGCCCAGGGAGGAGAGGGCAGCAGCAGGGGAGCACTGAATACACAAAACACTCTTCAAATCTGGTTTTTAGAACAACTTTGGAGACCCAGTGAGGAAAAAGGGCTCTGTAGGTGTGAATTATTCTAAGGGGAGACTGAAGCTCATCCTTCTCCATGGAGCTCAAATGTCTCCCAGAGAGCCTCAGTTCTGCTGTCTCTTGTAGTGCAGCAACAGAGCATGAAAAGGGTCTGCTCAGGAGCTTTTGTGGAGTTACAGATTCTTCAAAACAACAAGGAGACCCAAGTGAAAATCCTAGGCCTGCTAAGCATCATCTTATCAGGAATTACCCAGTTGGCTTCCCAATGACTTTTCCCAATTGCTTTCACTGGAGTATTTTATTCCTTTTTAAATCACGTTCAAAAGCAAAGGTGGAAAATCTGGATTCTCAAAAGTTTAAGCACCTTCACCAAAAAATCAATTTGAGTTTTGAAAGGAAAGATGGGTGGCTTTGTGATAACTTACACTGAACATCTGGCAACTCTCCAATTTAAAAAAAAAGCAGTAACTGCTTGAGTTTAAATTAAATTTACAACAGTGGCTGCAAGGGAAAGGCTACCACAGCCCAAGGGCATTGACATCCTGAGAGAACCAAACCCCAGGAACTGGGGAGGCTCCTGCTGTCTCCACACTGGGACATCCCCCTGCAGTTCAATGCACAGACAGCTCACCTGGGCTGGCTGGTGCCCGTGGAGCTGGGTCTGGATCAGGAACTGCAGCCACTCGTTGGATTTGGCACATTCCCTCAGGAAGGACGTGCTCAGCTCCAGGTTATGGAGTTTGCAGAACTGCATCACCAAGGACCACTGTCTCCTGGAGTCACTGGATGTCCTGCAGGGAATCCAGAGAGCCTCAGCTGCCATGGGCTGTGCTATCTGCAGCAGATTTCCAGAGGTGAAGAGACCCTGTGACCCAGCCCCACAGCCTGCAGACAGCAGCAGGGCACTGCCAGGGGTCACTGCAGCCAGGCCATGTCCCTGGGGAGCTCCCACCAGGGCAGGCACTGTCCTAGCCTGCCCTCTTTGGTATAACCTGACACACAAACAGCAAGGTCAGTGCTCAGCCTCCAGTTCCCAGGTCCCCCCTCAAACCAGGCTGCTCTCACCTCTTCACTCCTTGGTGCTCAATGGCATCCCAGAAGGCCTCTTCCAAGGAGGTCAGAACTGCTGCTGCTGCTGCTTTGTCACCATCAGCCAACCTTGTTAACTTCTCCACTGTGCAAAAGAAACATTCCTGAGGTGCTACCTGGGATCAGAGCCAGGGCAGCACTTCCAAGAGTTCCAGTTGGGAAAGCAGACACCTGTGGCCCTAGAGTTAGAAATGCAACTTTCTGAAGTTATCTCTAGGATTAAATTTAATTTCCTTACAGCTTTGAACACCTGATCTCCCTGCAGGTGTAAGACAGTTTTCACATAGGAAGGAGAAAGGAGATTTGGCCATGGACTTCGTTTAACTCTCTGTAATATTATTACAACTGAACCTCACTACTATCAGCCTTAGGCAGCTGCTGGGCAGTGTCTGTCAGATCCTGATACAGGCTGTATCAGTCTCCCTGCCTTGCTTGACATGACAGGACCTCCAAAATCAGTAAAAAACCAGGAACAAAAGCACAACCAAGTCCTCAGATGCTTTTATCGCGCTGCCGAGCCAGCAGGCAGCACCTCTGCGTCCCTCCCTGCTCCTCTTCCCAAGCCCACCACACCCAGAGCCCCCCTTACCCAAGGAGTCCCTGCTGAGGCTGTGAGGAGAGGCCTCTGTCCCGGGGCTGGAGCTGAGAATGCCCCTGGCAGCTGCCAGCTCCACGCGCAGCCGGCGGCTGTCGAGCCCCAGCAGCTCCAGGAAGCACACGCAGGCTGCGGCCACCGAGGGGGCACCCAAGGAGGACAGGGCCAAAGCCTGGGCCTCCCGGGCTGCCTGCTGGATCCTGCAACAAGCAGCACACCACGGCTGTGTCTGACCCACTCCCAGCACCAGAGCTCCCCAGGCAAGCCCACAGCCACGGGGTTTTCTGAACCACCAGGGTCACCAGCGCCAAATGGGCCAAAAGTTTTGTATTTACTGGAAGTGTGGGTATGAGAATGAAGGCTCACACGGGATAAGCAGAGCACACAATTGAATTTATCATTTATCAATACCCAAAGGGAGTGGAATTGGTGTTGTAATTAATAAAACACCCCCTCAGCAGCTGAGGGCAGAAAGAGCCTTGGCAGAGTTTGTGACCCACCGCAGCACCAGGAACCTGAGTCTGGCCTGAACGTGGTGCTAAGAGAAAAATGTACCCAAAGGGTTTTTCCACAGCAGTCAGTGAAATAATCCTGTATCCCTGACTGCCTGCTAAGCCCTGACTTCACTCCACATTGATGCATGATTCCCTTTTTGCCCCAGTTTTACCTGTTTGCACAAGAGAAACCGATCTGTGTGGAAATGATGGAGAGAAACAAACAGTGACTAAAACACCAAGCAGACATTCCAGAACCAAAGTGATTTCTTCTGATTCCCACACTGAACAGTGAATTTCATGTATCCAAGCAAGGTGGGGCATTTGACTGAAATCTGAACATCTGATTTTGAAGCTTCAGCCAGAACATTTAATTCCATCAACCTCCAGTGCATTTTTTGTTTTAATTAAACGAAAGAAGTGTCACCATTAGGAAATGTCAAAGAAAAGGGGCATCATTTCCCCATGAAGTCACCTAGGGGCTCAGGTTCCTAAAAGATCTGATGTTTGATCTGACTGGAATGTTTTCCTCACTTCCCCTGTACAGGTTTTATTGAGGTCACTCCAGATCAAGCTCACCTCCTTTCAGGCGATATTTGATTTCTAACCTTTAGGACACCCACAGTTCCACTGCTCAGCACCTGTGTGCTGCTGGGGAGGATGAAATCCCTCCCTGTGCCCAGGGCTGGCCCTGCTGAGGACACTCACAGCTGCCTGGGGGTTTTGCTCCTGGCCAGCTGCTGCCCCAGGAAGGTGCCGAAGGCGAAGGCGGGGCGGCCGTGGAGCAGGTAGAACAGGAAATCCAACCTCTCCTCCACGGCGTGCCTGCTCACCAGCTCGGGGCTGGAGAAGTGGGGCAGCTCACTCCAGGCATCTGGGAACAACAGAGCAGCACTGTCAGGGAGACACAGCTGCATGCAGCAGCAGCAGAACGCGAGCTGGGGCTCAAACGGGGCTCCTCTAACTCACACTCAACCCTCTGGCTCAAACTCGGACCTTGGCATACCCAAATCCACACAGGAATCCCAGCCCTCCCTGGAAAATCAGAGCTCTGCATCCCCTCAGCTTGCTTTTAAAAGAAAACACTGGTTTTCTATGTTCTAGCTAGAAAAAGTTCTGCCTGTGAAGAGCATAATGCAAAATTCTAGAATTCTAGCTCAAACCCCAATTTTAGTAAATGATGCTATTTTTCTTGTGAAAGAAAAGGTCTTCTGAGCAAATTCATCTGCCAAATAACTCCCCTGGAACGTATTTGATTTCAGGTGCTCAGGCTAGGAAAGCATGTAAACCTTGGCAGGGGACATACCTGACACAGCAAGAGTGTTTGCTGACTGCCAGCCAAATAATTTCCTGGGATCAAAGGGCAATAATGACTGAAAGATCAGAAACAAAATATATTGAGGCAGCTCAAGAATTTGACATCACTGTCCTGTAACTCTCAATTTCTAATTCTCTTATCCTTCCAACATTTTAACATTTAAATACTGTAATTTCTGCAACATTACCCACTGAACACTGCAAGAATATCCCTCTCTGGCATTCCAGCACTTGAAAAAGCAGTGCAGGGTGAAGCTGTGAACTTCAGCTCCACGTGAGGGATCCCAAAAAAACAACCCCTGGCCCCCACCCCCAGGCTTGAACTGCAAACAAACTTCTCTCCCCTGGTGTCCTGCCAAAAGCACTTTGTGTACCTGCAGCAGGTGGTAGAGAGAGATGTCAGGAGGCAAAATTCCATGAGCAGTGCAGGAGGGAAAGAGAGCAGCCCTGAGCTTGGGGTAAGGGGTCAAGGCCATTTTTAAGAGCTGTGGATCAACCTTCTTCAGAGGTTTTTCTGTATCTTCGTTCTGAAGGACCTACATTGCAAGCAAGAAAAAATAATCAGGAGGAGACTGCATTCAGTAACAGCAAAAACAATTTTGGGATGTGCCAATCTACCTCACGGGAATTTGACATGCAGTGACAACACAGGAAAGTGTCATCTTTTTTTCCTGTAAAATGCTTTACAGTTGGATCAGACCCATCTTCCCCAGCACCTGAAGCTCCAGGGGACTGTGCTGGGACACTCTGGCCATGCCCTCTGCTCCAGCACGTGGCTCAGGGGCATTTTTCCATCAGGGGAGCAGCAGCACAGGGGGATCGGGGGGGACTGGGGGGGATCAGGTGCCCCAGGCAGTACCTGGTCGATGCCCCCAGGCCCATACACTGTGGTGGCCAGGGCCAGCAGGGTCCTGCCCTCCAGCAGGATGCTGCTCACACCCCCCTGGCTGCTGGGAATCAGCATCTGAGCGTTGGCCAGGCTCGCCTGGAAAATCATCTTGGGATCTTCAAAGGGGAAAAAAAAAAAAAAAGTGACATTTAATTCCATGCAAAAGCAGTATCAAATCATCAATCACACATTACAGCTGTCCTCTGACTGGGAAAAATGCTGAATTTTCTACTTTTTGTTGTCCATATTGGTTTTCCCCAGCTTTGCTTACACAGATTGACTGGGGCTGAGCCCCAAAGTTCAGCACTGTAGTGCTTCAATTCTTTATCCTACACTGATCACATCTGCTTAAAAAAGCTTCACTTGGGATTATTTTTGTCTTTTGTTAATGTGTGACCCTGCAGAAGATGAAATGTTTAAAAAGTGCAATGAGTTAGGGGCACAAATTCTATGAAGCAATAAATAAATAAAATAATCCAAGGGCAGAGAAATCAAAATGCACCAAAGGGGCTGGAGGAAGGTTTAACTTTAATGGGATGTGCATTTTCTTAGGAATTCTCCCTCTGGTGAAGCTGTTGGGAAGGTAATTGGACTGGGGCAATGATGACTGCACACAGAATGGTTCTCACTTCTGATCCTCAAGCACAGCTCAGGCAGGAATGAGAACCCAGATTTCAGAGATGAGGAGGTGCTGCACAGGGAGCTGAGTGGCCATGGCCAGAGCTTGAACCCAGCTGTGCCAAAGCCTGGGCTAGGGCAGAAACACCAGCCCCCCTCTGGAGAGAGATTCCTACCTCGGGGATTGCTGGCAACCCCTCGGCACTGCACAAGGAACTCAAACCAGGGATGTGCCTCGTGCAGCTCCTTGTCAGCCAGGACAGGGCAGCTGGAAGGGGTCAAACTGGAAAGAAATGAGCAGCAGAGTGAACACAGAGGACTGGCAATCACTGATGGAACTCAGCATTAGAGATCTGGAGCCTCTCATGGGTGTTATACCAAACACGAGTGGTCACACAAACAACCAGAAAATGCTGTGCTGGCTTTTTTTGGGGTCCACTTGTACATTCCTGATAATTCCTGTGTAAAACTGGAGATAAAGGTCAGAAATTTTAATTGCCAAGTATCCATTAAGTGGGAAGTATTCATATAGCTCCAATACCTAGTTCTGGCACCACCTTCAAACCCCAGCTAAGCCTAGTTTAGGAGGAAAGCAGCAATTTCCTTATCTGTGAACATATCAGGAGTCCACCCTCACTTGTGCTCAAGAGAGTTTCTGAATTTTGTAAATCCTGAGTTTCTTAAGAGCAGCTTGTCTTGACTCATTTAGGATTGTATTGCTTACAGCATCCTACTAATTACAGCTGGGATTGCTTCCTTCCATGACTGACACACAAATTAATATTAAGAAAATCTGGTAGAAGTTTCAAAATACAACTTAAAATCTCCCACACTGCCCCAGAGTTTCTGTTAAATTGCATTGCCAGGATCTCACCACCAACTGCTCAAATTGTGTTTCTTCCTTTGAATCTGGGATCCCTGATGGATTTGGGGGATGGGAAGCATTCCCACCTGTAAAAGTCCAGGTAAGTGTACAGCAGGTACTGCAGGCTGTGCTCCAGGCAGTGCAGGACAAACTGGGCATGGAAATCCAGGCCACTGGCAGTGCTGTATTTTGGAACAGGGTGAGGATTCTGCAGCACTCCCCCCAGGCATGACAACCTCTGGAGCAGGAGCTCAAAATCTTCCAGCTCAGAAGGGACAAAAATTCCCTTTCTGTCAGAAAAAAAGCAGACACGGATCACACAGTTCTCCTTGACAAGCTCTGCTGGGTGTTTCCAGCTCAGAACTAGAGCAGACCTTTCCCTCTCAGGGATTAATTCCCCACTGAGGCAAGCACAACGTGCCAAAATCCATCTGCCTGTGCCCCAACAGCCCTCTGGTGACTCCAGGTCACTGCACAGAATGAGGGGGGAACAGTGAAATGCTCAGAATTTCCCCCCCTGAATTCAAGGGGGCATCAGGAATAGAATCACTGGTGAACACCCAAGGGCTGAGGGAGGAGGGCTCTTGCTCTCCTGGCTCTCACTGTTTTCAGACAACTGAAAGCAGAGGACTAAAATCACATTTACCAATGGATTCGTGCTGTTTCCAAAAAGAGCAGCATAAAAATTCCTACGCGTCAAGGATTTCATTTCTGATTTTGGCTTCACACAGGAAGGAGAGAGAGTGTGAAGCCTTGGGGGCCCTACCTGGCCAGCTGGTTCAGGATGTCCTGTCTCATGTAGGTGCTGCACAGAGTGCTCCTGTCCACGATGGCAGGGCTCAGGGGGGGCCAGGCAGCTCGGCCGGGCTCGGACTCCTCAATCCAGGCACAGATGCTGAGCCAGTCGTGCTGGGCTGTCAGGTGCATCCAGAGCACCTCAGGAGTGCAGGACTTGAGCTCTGTGTTTCACAAAGCAAAGGGATGGAAGCAGCACACACAAACACTTCTGAGGGGAATCCTGGTATTTCCTTACACAGAATGGTGGAATGGTTTGGGCTGGGACCTTACAGAGCATCCAATTTCTGCTTCAGGGACCCCTCCCACTGTCCCCAGGCTGCTCCAAGCTCTGTCCAACCTGGCCTTGGGCACTGCCAGGGATCCAGGGGCAGCCACAGCTGCTCTGGGCACCCTGTGCCAGGGCCTGCCCACCCTCCCAGCCAGGAATTCTTTCCCAACACCCATCCCTATCCTCTGGCAGTGGGAAGCCACTCCCTGTGTCCTGCCCCTCCAGGTACCTATTTTTAATGAACAGTTGCCATTGTGATGCTGAGATCAAGGATGCTGTCCCAGCTTTTGGAGTCTCACACTGGCAGAGCTGGAAGCAATTTTCCAGTGCAGGGGGTGCCACAGGAGGAAGCAGAGGGTGGCACTGCCTCAGGAAAGGCCCTTCCAGCTCCTTCCAAACCCTCCTCTACAGGAAGAGCCCAGATCTGGGTTGGAACAGGAGGAACCCATCGTTCCCCACATCCACTGCTAATAAAATCAAACCTGAGTGACCTCAGTGACTGTGCCCACACCAGTCCCACACAGCTGCTGGATGCTGTGCCAGAGAGAGCTGCCCTGCCAGCTGCAGCCCTCAGCCCCACAACACTTGCCTTGCCGTGCTTTCCTGGGCAGCAGAACCATCTCCTGCAGCAGCTCGTCCCACCAGAGAGCCCAGTTCAGCATCAGCCTGAGCCTGGGGCTGCCCCTGCCCAGCAGAGAGCCCAGCACTGCCTGGTGCCTGCACAGCTCCTGCTGCCTCCTGCAGCTGCAGCACCTGCAACGGGCTGGGGTCAGCCTGGCCTGCAGCCCCCAGCCCCACACACTGCCCTGAGCAGGGCCCAGCACAGCCAGAGGGACCAAGGTCTGAGAATTAGAGATCGATCCTCCAAAGGTGACATAACCTGTGAGTGCCACAATGGTTTGACCATGTTGAACTGCAGGTTTTACCATGCTTTAGCTGCAGGTTTGACCATGTTTAACTGCAGGTTTGACCATGTTTAACTGCAGGTTTGACCATGTTGAACTGCAGGTTTGACCATGTT
>VYXF01010737.1:0-12965 GCA_013397295.1 Polioptila caerulea | reverse complement strand
AGCAGCCCCTGTGGCCCCTCCAGATTGATCCATTCTTGGATTGTGTGAAAAGGCAGAAAAGATCCGGGTTACCAGGGAAGGGTAATGGCACCAGAGTTCGGGGTGTCTGTCTGCAGTGTGGCTGTTAAGTGTCCACATGGACGTGTGTAAGTGAAGGGCTCAGCAGTGGTGATACCACTGTGCTGTCCCCTCCACAGCTTTGTGCAGCTCAGGAGTGCAGAGTCCTGGCCTCCTCAGTACAGGAAAGGAGATGCTGGAGAGGGTCCTGTGGAGGGCACAGAGAGGATTTGGGGTCTGGAGCATCTCTGGTGAGAAGAGACTGGGAGTTGGACCTGGTTAGCCCAGAGAAGAGAAGACTGAGAGCGGATCTCATCAGTGCATAGAAATATCTCGGTGTCAGAGGGTGATGCCAGACTCTTTTGGGTGGTGCCCAGCAGCAGGACAAGGAGCAATGGCCATAAACAAAAACACAGAAAATTTAATCTCAACATGAGGAAAAGGAACTTTTTTCCTAGAGGGGGCAGAGCCCTGGAGCAGATGCCCAGGGAGGCTGTGGAGTCTCCCTCTCTAGGACATTCCAAAGCTACCTGGACACACTCCTTTGTCACCTGCTCCAGGTGACCCTGCCTGGGCAGGGCTTGGACTGGGTGACCTCCAGAGGTCCCTTCCAACTCTAAAAATTCTGTGAGTTACCACTCTGGTGAAATCAGCAGGACGTGTGACCCAGGACTGTCCCAGCCTGATCTCAGCCTCTGTGCTGTTTTGTAGCGGTCTAAAGTACCAGACTCAGCAAGACTGATTTCTGTCTCCTGTGTGTTTCAGTGTCTTGTATGAGAAATTTTAAAATATACATATTAAATTCTATTATTTATGATAAAAGTTAGGAAAAACAATGTTCAGCATTAGAACAAAATTTTTTGGGTAAGGATTGTTTTAACTCATGTTGGCTTTTTTTTAAAAAAAGTGCGTTCCAAGAGAAAGAGGTGTGTGCATGCATATGGTGTAAAGTTGGAGAAAATGAAATGTCAGGGAAACTGGGTTCCTTTTTGGAAAGTCTCAGAGTTTTCACAGTAAGTTCTCTTTAGGATGCTTGTTATGGTTAGTGCTATTTAGGTCCTCAGCAGTGAATGGACAGCAGCAGGCCAGCCCTCCATTTGTCTGTTTTTTGTTGGTACTTGTTTATATGGGCTTTGCAGTCTGCATTTAAATAACTTAGTTGTGTTTTGGTTTCCCTCCCAATACAGACTGTGGGGTGACCATGGCCAAGAAGCGTTGGAATCTGCCCATGTTTGCGTGATAAATGCAACAGCAACAGGAACTGAAATACTCAAAAACTTGGTGCTGCCAGGTCAGTAGATATTTCTTCTGCCTTCTTTGTGATGTATCTGATAACTTGATGATGCTAAGTTATTCATAGGAGGTTTTTTCCCCCCAAAGGTATTGGTTCGTTTACAATTGTCGATGGGAATCGAGTCTCTGGAGAAGATGTTGGAAATAAGTAGGTTTTTTACTTATTTCAGTTACAAATTGACAAGTGACAGAGTTTCATAGGTAGTTCCATCTCTGTATGTGCTAAGGAGTCCTGTAAAATTCTTTTAAAAGCCACCCTGTGTTTCTTCAAGTCTTCTTTGGGTTTGGAGGCTGGTGACAGACAGCGTGCATGGTCATTTTGATATCAGCTGCTAAATTATTTTACTTGCTGGGTTTGGACCTTGCAGGTCTGTTTGCTTCACATGTCAAGTTTATAAGGACAATGCTCAGTATAAAAATATTGAAAATTAACTTGTTTGCTGTTATGACAGTGCTTGTGTTTCAGTGTAGTTCATTATAGTTTTCCTAATTTTAGTGATGCAGGTGACTTAATTTCTGTTAGTCATTGTGCAACTGTGACTGCTAGACATTTATTAGCTTTTATAGCTTTGAAAGGCTCTGTGCAGCAGGGGAAGGGGTAAGAAAGTGTTTGCAAATCCTGTAAAAATGATTTGCCTACTAATTCCTGATCAAGTTATTTTAGGGTGCACAAAGATACCTACAGGGGTTATGTGAGGAGGAAGGATATTCCATTATGTGAGGAAATCGATGCTAGTGAGTCTTTGATTAGCCTGGTGAGAAAGAACCTGCAGCATGATCCTATCTTCTAGAGAAATTTGTCATGTTTTGTATTTCACACTCAAGGCTTGGGACTTGAAAAGCTTTCTTAAGAAACTGTTTTGAGGAGAAACAACAGTGGTGGGAAAAAGCAGATATAAGGGGGAAAGTGGTTTGTTGTGTATGAAAGTTAGCAGCATATTCTGCAGAACAAAATGTACCTTCAGTGCTGTTTTTTCTTCAAAATTAAAGTTCACATGTAATTCTCTCTTGTTTCCTTTTCAGTTTCTTTTTACAAAAAAGTCATATTGGTCAGGTAAGGAGATAAACTGACATTTATTGTATTGAAAGCTTGGAAAATGTTGAGTATTTAAACGTGGTATTATGAATAATGCTAAAAGCCTATGTGTATAGGTTAAAGTCTGTTTATTCTTTATCAGAATTCCCCATGTTTAGTTTTTAGTTGCTCACAAGTGGCAAGACTAAACAGAAAAACATGGAGAGCTTATGGTTAAAATCTATGGAAGGATAAGGTATAAGACTGTTGTGGTTGAAGGAGTAAAACTAAGAGTAGAGAAGTGAATGAGGAAAAAAATATCACAAAAACAGAGAGTACAGGAGGCACAGATAACTCCTGGAAATTCTGCAATGAAACTGGAAATCAGGAAATAGCAGTATCACCATTTGTCTTTTTAAAACGGTATTACAGAAAATGCTCTCAAACTAAGTGCCTGCTGTTATGGGATGCATTTTTCTTCAGATGAGCAAGACTTGGAGTAAGGAGCCTTAGCTTGTAATGAGCTTTGTTGTGGGGTGTTTTCTGGGGTTGTTTTGTTGTTGTTACTTGGTTTGACATTGTTAGCTCGTGGCATTATGTAGTACTGATACATTGTGTAACCTACATTTCTTATTGATTGCTCTGAAACAGAATCGTGCCCAGAGCGCCATGGAGCTCTTGCAGGAGTTGAATAGTGATGTTTCTGGAAACTTTGTTGAAGAGGTTTGTCTTCCAAAATTAGTTCTATGTGTGTGTTACACAGTGTGATAAAAATGTGCAATAACAGCTCTGTGTTGCTTCGTGATGTTGCAGTTTAAATAGATTCAGGATAAAACTGCATTTGAGAAAGATTATGTTAAATCATTTGTATGTATTTCAAAGAAAAAATCACTTCATGTATTTCAAAACACTATTTTGTAACTTCATCTTAATTTTATAACTTTCAGTTAACACTTTACATCTAGCAGACTTGCTCTGTACTCAGAAATTTTCAGTGTTCCCTGACATACATTTTTTCCCCCCTATTTAGAGTCCAGAAAAGCTTTTAGACAACGACCCTTCCTTTTTTAATCGGTTTAACTTAGTGGTTGCAACACAACTACCAGAAAGGTAAGAATTACCTAAGGTTGAATTACCTGTTTTCATTCAGTTGTAAAAGCAGGTTTTTATATGTATATCTCTATATGTGTGTATATATGTGTATATGTATATTTGTATACATATGTGTGTGTGCATTTATGCACAGGCACTTTCTTGCAGAAAAACAGAACAGAACTCTGTGATTGTGAAAGAATTACAGCCAGTGATGGCATTTTCTAGAGACCTTTTTGTACCTCTGATGGAAGCTGCTTCTGCTGGAAGTTAGGACTCTGCAACACATGGATCTAATTCTTTATTTCTCTCTCTCTCATAACTCATTGAAGCTTTTTATTTGATACTTGGAGCATTTGGGAGGGTGGAATGAGATATAAGTAATATAATCGATTAGTGTTTTTCCAATTGACTGTAAATTCCTGTATGAAATTAATCACCTTATGTGCTTAGGATCACAGTGATATTAGAGAAGTTTCCTGAGAGAACTCTTTCACACAGTAACTGGTGCAGGAGTTAACTTTATAGTTAACTGTTGTCTTCTGTAGTTCTGAAAAAAGCATGTTTTTCCTTACAGTACATTGTTGCGCCTGGCTGAAGTTCTCTGGAATTCCAGCATTCCTCTGCTGGTCTGCAGGACCTATGGACTGGTTGGTTACATGAGAGTTGTGATTAAAGAACATACAGGTTAGAGAGTTTGGTGAGATAGACTTCTCTGGAAGGTTCAAAGCTTCAATAACTTACGTCACTTGGGTTTTTTTTGTTTTTCTTTTTTCTTCTTGTGATATATTTAGTATTTGTTAAGTGTTAGGTAGTTTGCATTCTTTGATGAATGCATGGGGATTATGGACTACAACAAATAGTAAAATTGGGGATTATCCTGACATTATGAATGACTTACACAGAACACTTTAAGAATCAAGCAGTGAAAGTAGCAGGTGATCCTGTATCTGTCTAGCTCTGTTTTGAAGGCCAGACATAAAACTGGGAAATGCTTTGTATCATTTTTTCACAGTTGTTGAATCTCACCCTGACAATATGTTAGAAGATCTGAGACTGGACAAACCATTTCCAGAACTGACAGAACACGTTCAGGATTATGACTTGGAGCATATGGACAAAAAGGTTGGTGTGTGGTTTGCACTATGTTCCCCAGGATAGATGCAGATACAGCACAGGGATTCTGTGAAAGGGGCTCTTGGCAGATGATTCTGGTACCAAGTCTCATCTGAACAGAACCAACTCTAGAATCAGTCATGAGGAACTATTTTTTGCCTCTGCCCCAAATGTTCCAGTCCTTAAATCTTAAGCAGGTGTGGGTCTTGGGAAGCAAGGAGTATTCTTGGACAACTCGATCTTCTGTTAGATTGAATATCTCCTCACACCCTCTTTTGGATTTTTTTTTTTTAAATTTTTATAGTTACCTACTGCTGCAGAGAGCTTTGCACTGTGTATGTTTGTGCATAGCATAAGTTCCACTCCAGAAAAAAACTGGAGAACGTGGCTCACCCTTTTTTAAATAAAGTAATAATAATGTGATAATTTCTTTTATAGTAGTTAAAGAACATTATGGCTGAATCAAAATCTGGAACATGTAGTGGAAGGGATATTTGGAGTTTACATTGAAAATAGGTTTTTAATTTGGTTCTTGTTTTTTATCTTTTCTCAACCTGACAAAGATTTCTCCACTGTTCAATTCCAGGACCACAGCCACACTCCATGGATTGTGATTGTAGCCAAGTATCTCACAAAATGGTACAACGAGGTATGTTGCAAAACTGTATTAATACCATTATTGGTCTGTCTTTTCTGAAGCAGTTAATTATTTTGGCGGTGTGTAACATAAAAAAACCAAGGTGGAATCATAAAAAAAAAAGATTACTAATTGAAATACCAGTGAATGTGTGAGCAATAACAGACTCCTGGAGTTCAGCAGTCTGGACACAGTGAGCTTAGTAGTAGGTATTTTAAAGACAAAAATCTCTTTGTGTTTTTTAAATTTAGAAAAGTGAACAGTTGCCTAAGAGTTACAAAGAGAAAGAAGCCTTCAAAGAACTGATTCGACAAGGTAATCCATGTCCCAGGGGTCCCTTATTCCTACTGGCAGAAATAGATACAAGGTGGTGTCTGAAAAGTAATCCCAAGTTCTCTCAGGTTTAATTTATTAAAGATCTGCTGGTATATACTGTGTGATTCTTCTGCTAAATGATTGTTTTGTACAGGTGGATCTTAAGATGCCAGACTTACTTATAAACATGTGTTGTCAATGTTTTATCCTGTCTGAGATCCAAAGTGTGATTTCATTTGGGTGGCAGCTAAGGCCTTAAGAGAAAATCCTGTTAAAAAATGTGATTAAGGGGAAAGCAAGTGTCTTTTGACACTGGAATTGTTGTTCTGTGAGTATTTGGTGTGTCCATTGACCCATCAGACACTTGGTAACCATTCACCTCTGCATGGCCAGGTTCTGTAGCACTGACTGCTCTGTAACTAGAGTGTAAATTACTTCATTTGTGCAGGGGTTTCAGTCCAGTACCTTTTCTGAGTGCTAAAATTCATGTGACATGTTTAAGATGTGTATGCAGTATCTTAAATGATTGTAGAAAAAGAGCATTGACTGAATTTTTGGTGTTTCCTCATTTGAAGGTGGCCTGTGTGCAAATTTGAAGTGGTCCTTATCCCCAGGCTGTTATAGGGAGAAGATCTGATCTGTAGTAATTACCCTCTGGTTATGTCAGATTTTTAGTGGAGGCCCTTTCTTGGGCTGGCTTGCTCTGTGGATGCACAAGTGTTTGACAAATTTGATCAAAAAAGCCCAGAAAAACATGACTGGCATGAGAAGGAGAGTTGAATTGTTAATTTAATGCTTATGAAACTTCATTATATCCTTCTTACACAAATAAATCAGTGCTTTTGTGCTAAGTAACTTCTACTTAACATCACAGGAAAATTAATCACATGCAGATTTATATGAAGTTAGCTTTATAATTACATCTGATCTTTTTTTCTTGTGATTTATTTTCCATTTTTTTTGCTGGTAGCTGTTATGCCACGAATAAATTCAAAGCCAGTCTGCTTTGTAGGTAAGACATAAATGATGAGATGTAATGGAAACAGTTGTGCGTTTCATTTTTTTTTTTTTTTCAATAAGGTATCTTAAAGAATGAAAATGGGACCCCAGAAGATGAGGAAAACTTTGAAGAAGCTATAAAAAATGTGAATACAGCATTAAATCGTACAGAGGTAAAATAAACATTTCTGTAATAAAATTGAAGCAATTTCAACTGCCTCATTTTCTTAGAATGTATTATTCAATTTTAGGACAGAAATTCCATTTGTAACATTTGAATTTAGCTAAAAGAGGATTAATACAATGTTGGAACTGAAATTTTGTAGTTAAATAGATCTAGACTAGCTGGCAATGTAGTTTATGAAAATTCTC
Organism: Polioptila caerulea; assembly: GCA_013397295.1. Taxonomy (NCBI): domain Eukaryota; kingdom Metazoa; phylum Chordata; class Aves; order Passeriformes; family Certhiidae; genus Polioptila; species Polioptila caerulea. Next base: position 6,069 of record VYXF01010737.1, on the reverse strand, counting down.
TAACTCCCTTGATCTTGCAGGAAATCTGCATTTCCCTCCTGCAGACTTGAATTCAAGTCTAGAATGAGTCAGCAGTCCGAGTGCATCAGTGAATTCTTGTCTGACTTCTATGGTTCAGTCTGTAAAAAACTCTGAAGTGTTGGGTACAAGTGCAAGGATTTAGCAGTAAGAGGTGTGGCTGATGCTGATTTAAATACACTGGTGTGAGAGAGACAGAGCACTTGCTGAAATTGTGCAGTATTGAAGCCAGGGCCTTCAATAGTTACTCTGTAGAAATGAAGGGCTGCATGGGACTCCTGATGCAATAAATTCACTTCTTTCCACTTGAAGAAACTTACTACAAAATACCCTTCGTAACACTGGTTGAGCTTAAAAGTGTTAAAGTCATGTTTCCATTGTTTCTTAAATAATCCTGACCTAGTAACTTGTGTTTTAAAATTGAGCCCTGATTTGTTTCTTCTCTGGGGTAAACTGCAAAGGCTCCATGGGGCAAAGGCTCATTCTGTGATACTTCCTAGATCACATTCTGTTGTTTTGAACTGTGCTGATCCTTGCTTGGATGGTCATGTTAAGTCTCCCAAGAAAGCAGCAGGTAAAACTTAGGGCTGTCATCCAAGCCACTACAAGACATGGCCCAGGATATTAATAGTTACTTTGAATTTAAGTGCCAGACTGACCTGCAGCAGTTAAGGATTCTGACTAAAACACTGACTTTTGTAGCTCCATTCCCCTTCCCTGGCTTTTTGGTTCCTCTGCTCAGCAGGCAGGGTGGGCAGTTGGGATGGGTGCTGCTGCAGTTTTTAAAATCTTCTCTGTCACAGATGGAAGTCAGGTGAGATTTTGTTTGTGACATTGATCTTGCTCAGAAGCATTGCCTTGCTGTTGGGCCGGGCTGCTGTTTGAAATATGTCTGAGCAGCACTGACTGTGTAGGATTCAGAGGAGATTTGCCATGAGACTCTGAGGTCACTTGGAGTTGGCTCACCTATGTAGTGAGTGTTGAGAAAATTCAAGGAATCAAGTAAAGGAATTACAAACCAAATTTATTTATTTTCATAGATTCCAAGAGGCATTGAAGAGCTTTTTAATGATGATTGCTGCCTAAAACTCACAGAGCAGGTATGAATAGTTAAGGGTAAGACTTCAGAAAAAGCATTGTAAATAACATCTGTGTACATGACTGTCTGTTGTGCATTTGTAGTCATCTTCCTTCTGGATTTTGGTTCGAGCTTTAAAGGAATTTGTGGCAAATGAAGGGCAAGGAAGCTTGCCTGTCCGGGGCACCATTCCGGATATGATGGCGGACTCTGGTAAATTCATCAAATTGCAAAATGTGTAAGTAGACGACAACTCGAGGGAGCTCACTTCCATTCAAGTGGCTTGTATTTTGTCTTATAGTGTGAAACAAAAAAAAAGATTGCCTTCAGCGTGGAGTTGATGGCTTTCTGCTGTAATTATTTACTTCTTCATTATTACCAGATACCGTGAAAAAGCAAAGAAGGATATTGCTGCTGTGGGGAGCCATGCTGCTAAATTGTTACATTCTTTGGGCAAGGTGAGTGCAAACCTATGGCCATTCTGCTAATGGAATGAAGTGTCTGTGAAGTATCTGCTTTATTTATCAATTTGGTTTGATCATATAAAAGTAAAATGCATACAGAAGTACACGATTTACAATTTAAGACACTTTTTTGGGTTCATTAGTAACTAGTTATTTCATAATAAATATATTTATATATGTGAAAGCAGGAATTCTCTGGCCATTGTGTGTACTGGAATGAGTATATTCTCTCTTTTAGGCACCTGAGTCTATTTCAGAGAGAGAATTGAAATTGTTCTGTGAGTATGCTTGGATTCTGTTCTGGGTTTGTGCAAACGATCAAATAATCAAAAACTTTTGAATGATCAGGTAGTTATTAAGCAGTAAGACAATATTGAATTTTTCAAGTACATACTAACTAAATGGTTTGCATCCCTCATTTTCAGGAGAAGTAGCAGATTTTCAGCATCTCTCAGGAGTGTGTAAAGGTTGGCTTTAAAATGATGTATTTTTCACTCCAAACAACAGGGAGCAGCTGCCCTCCTCTTTCTGTGATGAGTACCTGAGCACTCTTGCCCATGCTGGGATACTGGTTTCAGAGTATGGGCTCTGCAGACTTGATGTAGTCTGCAAAGCTGTAACTCAGGTGATGGCACTTCAGGCTCTGTCTGTCCTGGATGTGTACACATGTCCAGCAGCAGCCTGGCTGAGGCTCCTCAGAGCTGGAAAGCTTCTCTATAAGCACAGAGCCAAGAGCATGCTGCTCTGCACTGGTAAAGCATTTGGGAACCTCCCAGTTGCTCCTTTTTCAGTGCTGGGTTGTAGCTGCACCCTGGGTTGGTTCATAACAATGATAATGGAAAAGGACCTTTTCCAGCTCATGGCTTTGCTGTTAAAATATTAATTGAGAACACATGAGGCAGTGTTAGATGTAGTGGAAGATGGAAAGAACCATGTTGATTTGCAGCCTGGAAGAGGGAAACGTTGGCTGTGACTGATGAGTTGCTGTGGTGTAGCTGTTACATTAACTCAGCAGGCACATGGAGGTTCCACATGAGCACCAAGTATTTCCCTAAATCTCTCCCGACCGTAGACCTACACCTAGTTAAGCAGACTTTACTACTGCAGGCTGAGAAGGAACAGGAGAGTGTTCAATGAAATGCTGTTAGGTTGTAGCCTGTGCCATGTCACACTGCAGTGAGACTGAGCTCTAGTCAGTGGCAATCTCTGCTTGTCCCCGTGCCCAGGCAGCAACGCCGCCTTCCTGCGCGTGGTGCGCTGCCGGTCCCTGGCTGAGGAGCACAGCCCCAACTCCTGCAGCAGGGATGCAATCAGTAAGTACTGCTGCTTGCCACAAACCTCACTTTGCTTTTCCAGCTCGGAATGGTTTGGTGGGGAAAAGGAAATGTAAGCTACGTGTTCTGTTGCATTATGCAGTTTTTATCATTTGGAATGTCACAATGTCTTCGGTGAATTTAAATAAATTCGTAGTGTAAGGAATATGTCTCTCAACTACAAGTATGGAGTTTTTAGGTCTAGAATGTTGAATTCCATTTAATTTTGAAATTTCAAAAATGATCTTGCAGGTTGATGCAAGTTTCAGCTTTTGTTTTCTTGTGGATTTTACTTGTAGTACTCTATAAATAAAGCACTGTTTTCTTCAAACTTCTCTTTTCTGTACCTCCATTATTTCTGACAGAGCTGAAAAGGTGCTTTAACCTGACCAAATGAAAATAATTATCTTGGCCCCTTTTAGCTTACCTCTTTAGGATGTGAACTAAAAAACAAGTTACTTAATACTGCTTTTCATTTTTATATCGCTCCTTTTTTTTGAGCCTGCATAAATAAAAAAGCTAGAAATACTTTTTTATCGAAGTTTGTTGAAATTAAGCTTAAACAAGTCATCTGAATGTTTTGGACAAAATACATATATATTTTGTGTATACATACATCTTGTAATATTTATCATTTCAGTGAAAGCTCTGAATGACTTGGTAATGTGCAGTGGGATATAAGTAGCAGTTAGTATTTACAAAGACTACTGAGCTGTGTGGTAAGGGAATTAAGATCTGTTTTATAATTACAGTAATTACAGATAATACTTAAAGCATATATTTCAAATCCTAAAATTATAACTGTAATAACTATAATAATAAAGAAAACCCATTTAAATTAAAGCAGCTGCCAGAATTGAAATGTGAATTTCTTCACTGAATAGTTTATATTAAATACATAAAATATGATTTTTCATAAACTTTGGAGGCCAAATTGTGTATCTGCCAGTTGTTTGATTAGGATTCTGGCACAGGTTATATTCATTAAGGTTTCTTGCTGCTGCAGATTTTACCGTTTGTTTTCAGGGAATTCAAAACCTTGCTTTTCCCATTCCATCTGCACCAGATAACCAGTTCTCTCTGCTGTTTTCAGTTTCCCATATGGATAGCCCAGACAGTGAAATCGTGCTGTACTTGATGCTGAGGGCTGTCAATAGGTTTTACAAGCAGCATGGCAGATACCCAGGTATGTTAATACCAGTTACTTCTCATCATCAAAAGAAATATAAAGATGCAATAGTTACTGTAGTTCAAGTTATAAACTGCAAATACATTACTTGTGGTTTTGTTTCCATAGTAATACAGCTTTAGTAATGTGAAAACTGAGAGTTTTTTCTCTTTGGGAACTTAAGGAATTTACTGGAATTAGTATCATTAATGGGTTGTGTGGACTATGAATCAGTTCAGCTGTGCTGAAATTTGCAGTATTTTGTCTATCATGAGAAGCATCAATAGAATATTCAATTATTTTCAGTCTGGTACTAATAACACAATGATTGACTTAGAAACTTCTTAGGAAACCAAAATATTTAGACTGCCATTTAAACCCATTAGCTTTGACTGTGACGTTGCAGTTGTGTGATGAAACAGTTGATTGATTTTCCAGGTGTCTACAACTACCAGGTGGAAGATGATATTGGAAAGCTAAAATCATGCCTTACTGGTTTCCTCCAAGAATACGGGCTGTCTGTAGTGGTGAAGGATGACTATGTGCACGAGTTGTAAGTGCTGTGTTTGGGGTGTGGTTCTGCTGGGTGAACCGGGCAGTTTGTAACTCTTCCTCTCCTGTGCAGTTGTCGCTATGGAGCTGCCGAGCCTCACGCTGTTGCTGCCTTCATGGGAGGTAAGGATGACACTCAGGGCCACACAAACAGCAGCCTGCTGCACCAGAACTCTGCTGCTCAAATCACTCTGGGCTCCCAGAGCAAAGGCTGCAGTCACGGGTGGCATTAGGGCAAATCCTCCCCTTCACTCTCCAGATGTGACCTCCTACAGCACATGCAGAGTAAGAGGGTGCAGCAAGGGTTATAATCAGTAAAATAAATAAACTTCAAAAACAATCTCAGCACATCAACTCTTCAAGCTTAAATATATGTTTAGAAATGAAATGCTGGAAAGAGGCTTAATTTTTGTTACAGGAAAGTGATAATTACAGTAATTTTAACAATAGTGCAGTACACATCTTCTTTTAACATAGTAGACTTATGTTAAAGATCTGTGAAATAAAAGTAGCCTTGGTTTCTTACCTTGATTCAACCTGCAGACATGTTTTAATGGATGCTCAAAATTGATACATCAATTAACTTCTTTATTTGACTTCATGCAGTACTGAAGATAATTATGTATTATGTATTTTGCATATGTAGGATTTTTTTCTCTGATTAAGCAAAATTTGGTATGTATCATTCGTTAGAAAGACATAATTTCTGAAGAAATTACAGAATGTTTCCTACTACAGGAAAACTCACAGGAATCACACTGAAGTGACCCTTTAGTTTATTTTGCAGTCAAGTTTTAATTTTTTTTTAATTCAGCTTCTCAGTTGAGAGAGATCACAACTTGCATGGGTCTGTCTGCTCACCCATTTTTACTCTGTGTGTATGTACATGGAGAGAAAGTGTATGCAAAGCTAACTTCTGAAATAGCAGCTTTCTGATCTTCTTTTATAGTGGGAAGTACTGAAACATATTTTTGCCTGCTAGGAGATTTATCAGGCTCTTCTGAAATAATTCCAGTGTAGGGACTTCTAGATAAATAACATTATGTTACTGTTGTTTAAATATGACCTGCTAATTGCCTTCTGTTTTTTCTTCTCTTTTGCAGGAGCTGCTGCACAGGAAGTTATCAAAGTCATTACAGGGCAGTTTGTAATTTTTAATAACACCTTTATTTACAGTGGAATGTCACAGACTTCAGCAACTTTCCAGCTGTAGGATAAGCTCTTGCATTCGATACCTCCAGGTGCTGCTGCTGCTGTATTTACAGTTTTTACAGTATTTACTGTTCTGTAAATACTGTGGTGTTCTGCCACTGACTGGACTGTTCTGTTCTGTATTACCTGCTAATTAAAGTTTCTTTATTTGTAATTATCTTCTTTTTGCTGCTGTTGTTGCTTCCTGAGGACAAATAAAATCATACTATATCCTGACAATTTTTTAAAATCTAGAATTTTCTGACTCACCTCTGGAAGAAAAAG
>VYXF01010735.1:0-30321 GCA_013397295.1 Polioptila caerulea | reverse complement strand
CCATCCCATCCCATCCCATTCCATTCCATTCCATTCCATTCCATTCCATTCCATTCCATTCCATTCCATTCCATTCCATTCCAGCCGTGGGCCACTGTCTGTGTGTGCTGAGAAGGCAGCTCAGATCCCAGCACCTCCCTTCTCCGTGCCTGGGGCTGGAGCCGGCCCACCCGGCTGGGCCGTGGCCGGGGCCGCTCCCGGGGCTCCCGGGGCTCCCGCCCAGCAGCTGCCGGCGCCGCCGGCCCTGGCTCGCTCTCTCCTCCAGCACTGCCCGGCCACCGCTGCCGGGGGAAAGGCGGGATGTGGATGGAAAGGGAACTCAGCTGGGCCTGGCCACACGGAGGGACCGGGCTGAGTTCTACCTTCTTCCTCCTTGCTGGAAACCAGAATGGCCCGCTTCCAGGATTCTGCTAAATCCTAAAATCTGTGTTCACATAAGGCGTACCCACCCTTTTCATTGGTGTACCGGGGCTCCAATATTACAAAATTGTCCAATCAGGTCAAACCAGGACACCACCTTGTTCTGTGATCTGACAGATTTCACAAGCTACTGTAATCATGGCTTTCCCAGGTCTGTGCCTGGGTAGGGAACCTCATACTCCTGCTGGGGATGGCAGAAAAAATGTTGCTGTTGGCTTGGAAGTCCTGATTCACAATCCTCCATAGGCAACTTTATTTTTTTTTTTTTGGTCTGGGGTATATGCTGTTTCAGTCAAAAGGAAGAATAGATGTTATTTGTTGAAGCCATTACTGACCATCTTCAGCTTTAGAGGATTGTGTAGCTTTAGGCACTGAAGACTGGACTGCTTATAATTGGGAAAAGATAGTCTACAAGCAAATTTCTCCTCTTGATTTTGTATTGCCGTGGTGGGAAAAACTAACTACGTTCATAAAGAAACATATGCTGTGTAGCTTTCCAAGTACTTTGGGATAGCAGATGCTATTAGAAGTGCAGTTTTTCAAAACTGTAGAGTAATTTTCTTCCCTGCTGCTGTAGGAGGCAAAATAGACAAAGAAAATACCTTCTGTCTCGTGAGGATTTCAAATTTACTTTGTTGTGTAGTTTAGGTATTTTGTAATTAGTACTTTTTTGGAGGGGGATAAAAGACTTAAAGTTATGAACATACCTGAAAATTCACTCTCACTTCTGATTGGTCCAGCACACTAGAACTGGGTGTCCCACCTCACAGAGCCTTCATTAGGGTTTATATGCTAGATACCCTTGTGCTTTACAACCATTCACTTACAGCAACTGACTGAGCCAACTCTGGCAGCTCTAAAGTTGACATGATATCCCACTCCTAATGGGGCTCTAAAGTCTGCATTTCATTTTGTTCAAAGTGAGTGAAAGTTCAAAGGAAAATGAAAATTAAGTAGAAAAATCAGAGTGGCTTGGTGAAAAGGCTGGACATCCGTCCCCAAATTACTCAGGAGTGTCAGAGTTTAGGTGACGGACTATCATTATTACAGTGTTTCCAGTTTTTCATTCTTTTTTAGATGTTCTGTACCATAGCTCGTTATCTTGTGTCAACATCGCTTTCTGTCATTTTGGGGAGTAGCCAGGGTGGAACCAACAATTACACTGAAAGCTGTCCTAAGCAGATTAAAAACATGTGAACTTTTCTGCATTTGGTGATGGTAGTGAACGCAAAGGTGAAAATATCCTCTTTTCAAAAATTGTTGCTCTGAAAATTTAGATGAAGGTATTTTTTTTGTAATAAAGGAACTACAATAATGTGGGAAAAAGTCTTAAAGGAATTTTCTCACATCGTTCTAACAAGATACTGCACACCATTTTAAATTTCAGAAAAATTTCACTGTATAACTTTACAGCAAATTGTTAAAATGCAGGTTATAAACAAACATTTATATTATTTTTCTCCTCTAACCTCCAACACACTAGAAGGAAAAGAAATTTTGGAAAATAGTGTTCACTTGTGTACTACAATGCTCAGAACTACATTATCCATCTGGTGTCTATATGCTCATATTATACTGTCTTCTCCCATCTAGTCATTTTTCTGTGCTATGGGACACATTTATTTCTATGACAGGATGGTTTTGGTAAGAGATTCTAACCATTACCAGATGATATGATAAGCTTGGACATATACTGATGAACTTACCCATTAAAGTGTTTCCTTAGGTGTTGTAATAACTTGGATGAATAAAGCAATCAGTCAATCACTTAATTGTTGTAATCGCCCTTAAAGGGGGGTTAAGCTCGGCTAGCTCGGACCCTGGGCAATCCAACAGGACACTAGATGGACAGAATGAGAGACAGCTTCATTCCCTCCTGGCAGTGAGGGTCCAAAGAGTTTAGCAGCAAGTAAGTCCTAAGGGAGCAGGGACAGTGGGGGGAAAAGAGAACCACGAGGTGTAGAGGGGGAGGGGCAAGCCGGACAGCAAGGATGCCAGGGAAGAATAGAGAGGAAGGAAGCCAGGAAGGCAAAAAGAGATTGGATACCTGGTGTGTGTCACTTTTATACCCAGGGGGAAAAGGGGGTGGAGGAAGCTGGCCAAGGGCCAATAGGAGACAATTGATGAGACAGGTAAGGGGGAGGGGAAACCAACTATTCCAGGGGTTACATGGGACAAACCATGTGAGACAATTTTGGTGATACATTAGTACAATACAACACTTAATCTTTTTATTTCAGCTTTTTTTTTTTTTTTTTTCCTTTTTAGTAGAATATATGCTATAATTCAGAAATTATTTCAAGAGAAGAGGCACAAGCACTAGGTATGCACATTGGTGTGTTTTGGGGGAAAAACTATTTCCAGAATAGTCCTCAGTCTTATATATGCTTTACTAGAAAAATAGATTCTTGCAGTTCACAGGTAAAAGAGCAATGTTTTAAAGGAGATTTTCAATATGTATGAATCACTACCATAAAAATGGTAATTTCAAGTTATACTTTAAGGACCACGTAAATGTTTTGTTATTAGGCTGCAACGTAGACTGATCTATGATTTTAAAAAATATGAGGGGTGAAGTATGGCTTCACTGGTTCCTAATCTGTGCCATATTTTGCACCACCTAAACAATAAAGTCTCCAAGGTGGTTTGGATTTAATTCTTGAGTGTCTGGAGTTTACCTTGTGAACACAGTAAAACCTTTTGAGTAAAGTCCAAGGAAGTGGTGGGTGGGCTCTGTGCAAAGGCTGTCCTGGTTTGGGGTAAGGGGCTCGAGACTGGAGGCTTTTGGGTTACTTTATTTAATGGTCTTGTTCTGCAATCTGAGGCCAGTATGCTTAGCAAGGGGAGAGAGTTATGTTCTCTGCTTTCCTTCTGCAAGCCTTTTGCTTGTTTGATTTGGAAGTAGCAGACTTCATGCCAGGTGAGTGGAAGATGAGCTGGGTGTTCAAGGGCATTTTGTTATGTTATAAAGGGGAAAGCGCAGCTGTAGGAACAAGTGGAGATAAATCCTAAGAGAGGATGTGAGAGATATGAAACATGCCTGTTGTCTCCCCTGTTGAGGAATTGCACACACCTTATCAGCTGGTCTTCTGTACATGTGCTGGAACCTCTTTTGTCAGAACTGACTCTTGCATTTTCTTTTTGTAAGTCCCTGGCATCATGGAGTATGATTTAAACATTTTTTCCTCTGTGCTTTGCAATATCTGGAGGCAAGGTACCTAGCCTTACATAGGTACCTTACAAGGTACCTTACCATACATAGCCAGCCGAGTCATTGCCTCCTTTTTGCTGAGGTTGGTATGAAGATATATACACACTTCAGTCTCTCTGGAAAGAAATATTTCAATTGCATAGATGCTACTGGGGTCAAACCCAGTAACACATAAATTCCTCTGCTCTCCAAACGGCCCTGAGGAATTCCACTGTATATGTAAACCTCAGCAGCAGTGGTTTAAAGTCTGTACCGAACCAGAAGTGTAAATGTCATCTAACAGGCAAGTTTACAAAAATCATAGGGATGTTAAGTCCAGGAATAAGTGTCCCCTTTCCCAGAGCTTTTGTTGTCATGAGTTTGGGTCCTGAGCATTGGGCAAACAGGCCTGTGGACTGTATGGCAGGATTGTAAACTACCACTTGAAACTGTGCTATAGTAGTTGCTGAAAAAACTACAACTTCCCTCAGTGTAATTTCTCTGAGTGTCCCTTCCCTCCCATTTCAGAGGTTCCTTTAGCTCTAAGAGCTTGGTGACATTTTAGGGCAAGTTTGCAATATTTCTTGCTGTACCTGCTGTCCTGATCAAGGGCAGGTTAAAGCCTCTTCTCTAATTCAGATTCCCAAAACATTTAAGTGACCAAATCCAAAGGAGAGAAACTGTGTTAGATGTTACCTACGCTTGTCAGACTGTCAGCTGTCAGGCATCAATTCCCATTATTGCAAGATGAGATCTGTTTTTAGGCCCTCTAAATACAAACCTCTTGCCTCTAAGAGAAAAAAGTAATGGATGTAAACCAACTGATTCTGAAGAGCAGTTGATGCAATGCTCTTCCACTCATTTTTTTCCATGTATATCTCAGTCACACAGACGAGAGATGGATATAAGGTAAACTTGACGGGGTATGCCACTTGGAATGTGTCAAAGGCTGTGGGTTGTTCAAGTTTAGTTCTGTTCCTGTGTGTTATTACTAGGAAAATCTTTAACATCTTAAGGCATAAAATTCACAGATTGAACTTATTGCTGAAGTAAGAGAAATTGCATTTCAAATGCTTCATGACAGAGAAATGCCTCATCATCAATGCCTCACTATGTATTAAGAGCTGTAAACTCTATTTCAAATGGACAAATTATATTGACAGAGGTAACTGCAGGAAACATAAGTGAAACATCTTATGTTTGAAGTAGAAGTTGTGCAAGTGATAAAGGGCAAATTGCCAGTGGCCTTCTCTCTCTGAAGCATCCTCTGTAGCTTGAACAGACATTATCTACTCTTCACAAACTACCTGCGGGTGTTTTAAAATATTTCTTTATTTCTCCCTCTTTAAAGTTAAAGCCTGCATCTGCCCACCACCAAACAAATCCTTTAAGAATAGATGTGGCTTGCTGTTTCTCTGCAGTAGGTACCTAGCAGTGAAGAGAGAAATTTATGTCTGCAATTAGAAATTAAATTCTTCATCCCCCCTACTGTGTGGGAAGTCCTCATTCCTTCATTATTGCCCCCTTTTGCAAGGCTGAGGCATCTGGCTATCCTGAAAAAGCCTGAGACTCCTAAGACAGACATTTAAACATTATTAGTAATAATTTAAAAAGATATTCAGCTTCCATTTATAAGCACTGAATAGTCCTTGTCAAGTAACTAAGAACTGAAGATGAGTACTTGTTATAATCACCATTGTTTGGGAAAGTAGAAATGGACAGTTAACTTCAGAACAGTACCAAGATGTCTTGGGAGGAGCATGTATAATGACCCTCTTTTTGGTATCTGTGGATGTAGAAATCTAATTACAGTGTATTTTTACCTAGCAGTTATATAACTGCTGTTCTTTTCAATGGACCCAGTTAAATCCTCCTGATTAATTCTGATAAGTGGCACCTCAGTTCAAAGTTGGATAAAATAGCAACATTTCCATTATGAATAGTAATATCTTTTTCCAAGGTTATCTCCAAGTTGGAAGGGAGGCAAATAACTAAGCTGAATTACTGAATTCTGAGTGTTTGCACTTAGATTAAATGTAGTTTTTTGGTAGCAAACTAATCACTGCTACTTAACATATGTTGCTATTGCTGCAGTATTTAAGTACAATCTCAGATTCTGCATAATTAAAGAATAAGGCTTAAAACCCTAGTGGCACAAGCTCTACAGAGATCAGAAGACAGCAGTTTCTGGGCCATTAGCCCCAGAACCACCATGAGTAGCAATGGTGGGAACTTGTTTTGCACCATTTGGAGCATGAGAGAGAAGCTGCTCTGCTCTTTGTTCACCCAGAGCAGTCTGGGCTGCTTGAGGCACAGATACTCCTTCTGCACAGCCACTGATCGCAGGCGTGTTCAGACTCTTAATTCAGTACAAAAAGCTTGCCTGTAGCCACAGACAAAATTTGGGAGTTTTAGTCAGCCTCTATTTTGCACAGCTTTGTCTTCGGAAGAGTAACAACTTAATCTCTTTTCCTTTCCACAGGGAAAGCAAAACAGTTCCACAACACTTGCTGTCCTAGACATTTAGCACGTGGCAGGTTTTGCCGCCTGCATCTGATGCCACTTTTTCTAGTGCCACTTGCAGGGGGGGCTGTTACTGTTGCCCCAGACTGCTGCTTCTCTGCTTTGCTGACAGAGCACTGAGCACTCTGTCTGTCCTGGTCTTGTGGTCAGTGTGCAGTGATCAGAAGTCTGGGAAAGGTCCAGTTGAGGACACAGAGCTCAGGTGTCAGAGCAGATGTGTGGGACAAACAGGCAGAGCTTCTGGGAGGGTGTCCCCCACGGTGGGCAGAGATGGTGTGGGCAGTCCCTGGTCAGCAGAACATGGGGACTGGGACTTGCAGGAAGCATCCTCTATTAGACTGGGATCTACACCAGAGCTGCTGCCCTGAGCAACTCCATGTGAGAACACTTTGCTGTGCTGCCCAAATGTGACTGTATGGTGTTAGAATGCCATGTGCAAAATGCAACAATTTCCTTTCTAGAATAAGCCCACTGATTTCTGTGTTCTCCAAATCAAATCCAGTGGAAAAGCGATTTTGGACTAGTACTTATTTAATTTAAATGTTGAATTATTCCTACAGTAGTAGATGATTAAAAAATACTTTGGGAAAAAAACATTTGGAAACTTGTTCTGGCAATGTCAATAAGAATTTTATGACGTTAAAAAATACTTTGGGAAAAAAACATTTGGAAACTTGTTCTGGCAATGTCAATAAGAATTTTATGACGTTACTATAATACTAATGTTTTTTTCTTCTTGTTTCTCCTCAGTAAAAAAAGGATCCACTTATTCAGTTCTACAGGACATTGTAAGGTTGTAATTATTTTTTCTTCTACCAGCTTTCTATATTGCATCTCTGTTGCTTTTCTCTGTGCACCAATATCTGAAAAGAATACCTGTAATATTTATTTTTTGTATTTCCATACAAATAAAAAGATTTTATTGAAACAATAAGTAAACTTACACTTCATAGAACATCTAGATATTTTTCTGCTGGAAGTCAACAGGCTTGTTGACTAATAGATTCACTCACCAAAGTCTGGATAACATCTCCCTGAGCATGAACAAGGCTGCTTTTCAGAGACGATGTGGTGTCCCATTAAGAGCCATGCCAGTGAGGATGCAGATTTCTCTATGCTAATCTATAAATATGTAAACTCTGATATCAGAGTTTAAGGCTCATTTTCCTTTTCTGAATGGGCTGTGCTGTGTTTTCTCTGACTAGCTCAGTGTGTGATAATGTGTGTATGTCAGCTTGGCTGAAATGTGGTGGTTTTGTTTTGTGCAGAGCCTTTTGCAGTCATTAAGTGCACCTTCTCTGCCAGGTTTGCTTGCCCAGGAGCTACAGGCTCCATGCTATCTGCAACTAGGTGGGCATCACAACCAGCTTGACCTTTGAGTATCCAGTCAAAATTTCTTGCCCACTGAATAACTATCAAGTGACTCTAAGTACTATGCTATTAACTGAAAAGTTAAAATAACATCATGGCTGTGTCTGACAGTTCTGACATGACATTTTTTAAGTTCATGCTCATGCAAGTGCTAAATTTACTATGTGAATTCTGACAACCCAAATCACACTGCTTTTCCTCCAAGCCCTTCCATGTACAGAAGGACCATTGCAATTCACAAGGGTCACAAGCATGGATCTGGGCTGTGCATTATTCCATCTGTTTGAAAAATGTAGGCAATAATAAAGCTTACATTGTTGACTTAGAATTGTTTCTCAGGAAGAATGTATGCTTGTGGTCAAGGTCAAAGCAAAGTAGAGGAAAAAAATGTTGATTTTGTTTGGGGAAAAGAAAGCTGGTTTTGAATGACTAAGGTTCCATCAAAAAATGTATTATATAATCACCCCAAAGTGGCCTTTTCCTCCCTGTGGATGACCCGTTTATTTTGTTTTGCCTTGGCACTTCACAGCACTACTGATGTGAGTACATTTCTTGTATAAACTGTTAGGATGTTGTCATTTGGTGTCATTCCTAGTTACATGCTTGCTTTGTCTTTATTTTTTTTTTCAGACATTGGGGAATAAAACTTAAATCTTCCACTGTGTCTGTATCATAAATCAAAAATTTGAGTGGAAAATAATGGTGCACTTTAAATGAAAGTGACAGAGACTTCAATCAATATAATACCTGAAGAGCAACAGCTTGTTCACAGCTTGAATTGTAGTTAATTATTTGAGTCAGCATTCACATATTTAGTATGCTGTATTAGTTTAGAAAACAACAAAGAATAAATTCATCCTTCCAGTGCATTTGATCAATGTATGAAAATCAGAACAAAAAATTTTTATCCTGTTTTTATTTTATGAATATTATTTAAGTAATGTACACCCCTGAGTAAACCCTACAGAGAAGCTAATTCAACTATTTGATCATTTTAATGCACTTTCTGCAAATATTTGAGAAGAATTTTTTCATGCATTTACTGAAATCTCTTCTTTCAGGATTCAAATGCTTCCCACTTCAGTCCATGCACTCCCATGAAATAGTTTTTGTAGGACTGAACCTTGCAGAGCTTATTCTCTGGAGGACTATGCTTTTCTGTGCTCTCTAGGATGCAGATGGGTTTTGGAGACCTGTATAGGGATAGGCTTGTGTCCCTTGTATTGCATAATACAATATATTGTACATGTAATACAAATACCCCCTTTCCTGTATTGCATAAGGGGTGCAGAGTCCCTTTTTTAGCACATAGAAAGAGGTTTCAAGTCTGTCATAGTAATAAACTCAACATGGATAAGGGGACACCCTTTGCCAGTATTGTGCAAAACAAGGAGAAATTGTTTGATATGGTATAAACTTGCAATAACCATGCCAGGAAGATTGGCTATAACTTGATCTGCTCACTCACCAGGAAAATGATTTTCACCAAACTTTAAAGCTACACTTCCAGTGAGTGTTTTTGTATACCAGGCAGCCCCTGCATCAGGACATATTTTAAGAAGCATGTGTCAGTGTGGTGAGGACCAGCACAGATTGTTTGTCTCAGCACAGCTCATATTTATTCAAACAGACAGAAGAGTGTCACTCGCTGTGAGACAGGGCCCTATTCCCCTGGAAGCCAAAACGAGTATCTGTAGGCAGGCAGACTGACACATAGCTGAGGGATTTGAAACATACCATTAGATAATCCCTTTCCCCCTTCCAGACCCCTGCTTGCTCCATGAGTACCTTTGTGGTCACTGCCAACCCTGGTGCTCCAGTCCAGAGCTGTTCATGGACACAGTGCTCTGGGTGTCCTGGAGAAGGGAGTGTACCACAGATCTGTAGAACATTGGCATCAGTATCAGTCTATTAAAATACATGCTTCTTTTTTTTTTTTTTTTCCCCCACTTTTTTTCAGAAGAGGATTAAAAAGCCTAAAAACTGAAAGAAGTGCAGCATTTTGCTCTGTGGTCCAACATGTATGAGTTACTAATTATTTATAACTATACTTAGTAGCTATGTTTAAATTAATTTAAAAGTAACTGGCTTACAGGATGTGCCAAGAGAGAATTGAGTTTTTAATTGGCTATGAGTAGGCAATAAAGACTGCTCATGTGCCTGAAATGGGAAGGTAAACTATTCAGGACCATTAGCAGAGGTCCTAGACTTTGAGTGCATATTTGCAGACTTGCAAAATTATACTGAGCCAAGTTAGTTCACTGCCCTGTGGATGATGTCTTAGGCCCACACTGAAATGCTGCCTTTGCACCTTGCTGTGACTCATGGTAGCATCTGGATAGCACTTCTTTCACACAGATGTGGAATGAAAGATCTAAAACTCAGTCAGACCCTCTGAGCCAAACACTCTGGACCTACTATGAGAGCAGAAGAAATATAAATCTGAATTTGAGTCTCTTTAGATTCTCTGTCGCCTCTGCATTTATCATGTTTTTTTTTCCAAAGCAGAATTTTAGGCTTTATATTCAACCTCTTTTGACTTCTGCCCTGCAAATTCTCTGCTCACCCATCAGCCACAGCAAAGAGTGGCCCTAGGAACATATTTTGTGGTATCCTTGCTGTATGGCACTTCAGAGATGATCACTGTCTTTCTAAGTGATATCCCAGTGAAATCATGAATTAATGCAAAGGATGACTCTGGTATCACTGCCAATCAGGTGAAAAATAACTCAGGAAAATGTCATTTAATGCATCCTGGATAAATCTATCTCTAAAGCAAACAGCTTTTATAAATCTCTAATTGCTTTTAAAAGCAAGCTTAATGCGCACAAATATTTTTCTTTTAATAAATACATGCTTTTCATATTGAAGGATTTGAGCCTTGCTGTGGGTTCAAGAGTTCTTCATTGTTCTCAACTATACTACTTTTAAAAATTATTACAAAACTAAACAAAGAAAATTCTGTCATGGTTAGGATATGTTCTTACTTTAATAAATTGTTTCCCTGGTAAGTAACTCCATTTTAAGCTCTCAGTATCTCAAACTTTTCAAAGCAATGCCTTATAACTTCTGACATTTAGGACTATTTTAAAAAAACCTTCAAGACACCTTCTCCATTTCTGTTCTCTTATTTTGCTGTCACAGACTGAGTTTATTTAGGAGATTTAGTGAGTTTCAGAGACTTTCTCAAAAGTTTTACTGCTAGGAAGAGTAGCATGCTAAAAGGCTGCCAACTTTTCTGTAGCTACTTGGAGGTGCCTAAAATAAAAGCTTGTTGATAATGCAGTATTTTTTGGCAATGGTTTGTGACTTTGTTATACTGGTAGTGGCCAGGGCAAGTAATCCTGAATATTGGCATAGGAGACACTTATATCACTTGCCAATCTGCCTCTTGCATTTCATGGTGGAGGAGCAGAGACATCAATATTAATATGAAATTTTTGCATATTCTCTTCTTAATGTTTCATTATTTACATGAATTTTAGAAAATGACCACAATCCATGGCTGACTGTAGCTGGGGAAGTCTTCTTTCCTAACTGAAGATTTCATTGTCTTCATCTAGGCATATTGTTTGCTGTCCTGAGCAAAACTTAATTTTAATAAACCCACAGCAGTAAATATTTTGAGTAAATAATGGTTTTACAATGGCAAGTATAGGTCAGAGCTAGCAGGGAAGTCTGCCAAGTCAACCAAGGTAATAAACTGAAAATGAATCATAAACTAATTTTCATGACTAACAATTCCTCTCTGAATTAGAGAAGAGAGCAGAATAGCTTGAGACGTGTTATGGAGAAATACCAGTTTGATTTTTGGACAGTAAGCTTGCTGTGGACTGTATATGAACATGGATTTAAATAAAAGCTACCACTTCTTGTTTGAAGTGAATCTTAATGACACAGTAAAACTTGAAGAGAAAATACAGGCAAACACTATTCTTCCCACTAAAAAAGAACTAGGGGTAGAAATGTAAGATCAGTTAAAGAAACTGGATTCAGAGGTGGCACTCTTACTCTATATTCTTCTTGTGTAAATATTTATTTTTGTCTTTGATGAATTCAGATGCAGAGAGAATGAGCTATGTGGTAGAAAGATAAATAAATTATAAAAGAAAGGCCTCATAAAATCAGGCCTTGCTCTGCTAAATTAATAGCTAGCTTGTCATTTCTATGTGCAACTAAAGTAGCTTGCAAGTTCTCAAGTGAAAACAATCTTGGGAATGAGATTTCGTTAACACAACAAACTATTTCCGGGTGAAAAAACAACTGCACCTGCAGTAAATAAGAAATCTGTCTCATGGGAATTAGGGAACAAAATATGTAAACTAACCAAGAATAGAGAGATTTGATGGACAAGTAAAATACCTTTTACTGACCAGTAAGTGAAATGCACGCCTTTGGTGAAAGGAATGTATAAAAAGGAAAACATGGTTGAAATAAAAGCTTTTTTCTGCCTTGAAACTTTTGGTAGTTACTGTGTTGCGACCGCCTCTACAGCCACTGAACTGGGTTGATTTTTTTGTAAGATTAATACAGCAAAACCCCAGAATTCCTTATGATGATGATGATGATGCCAAAATATCAGGCCTACAAAATGGACAGAAGTTAATGAAGTNTTGAAATAAAAGCTTTTTTCTGCCTTGAAACTTTTGGTAGTTACTGTGTTGCGACCGCCTCTACAGCCACTGAACTGGGTTGATTTTTTTGTAAGATTAATACAGCAAAACCCCAGAATTCCTTATGATGATGATGATGATGCCAAAATATCAGGCCTACAAAATGGACAGAAGTTAATGAAGTCATGTCTAGTATTCAATATTGAGCTGAGATTCACATGTTCCCTTCTCTAAAGGATGTAAAACTCCAAAGGATGAAGCAATCAAAACCCAAATCCAAATCCTAAAACAACAGATGACAGAATTTCCATATCTATCTTTCAAACTTATGGCCAGTTTTGTGACAGTAACTTCTGATTCTGTAGCTATAACCTCCCCCTCCCCCCAATATTTATTCTGTAAATTGTCTTAACTCTCTTAACTTTACTAGAGAGGGAATAATTTTCTCTGAATGAGAGCCAGTGGATAGTGACAATGCTCTTGGGAGCATCTGAAAAGGATGCTTACAGAGGAAGGATTACAAAGCCTTGCTTCAATTGGGTTACCTTTAAACTGTTTAAGATTATTTCAATAATTAATATGGTTATATAATTGATAAAGAATTCTAGGTATGCATTTGAAAGACTTTTTTCTCCCTATCAATATTTTCCTTTCCTTTTGGTCTAATGTGTTCCTTCATCTGGATAAAGTAAATTATTTTTTATAGATTTATTGCCCTCTTGTCTCTGTACTTCATCTTCTATACTCAGTTAGAAGTTACTCTATTATCAGTTCTTCTTTACTGATAATCTAAAGGAGTGATTTGCATTGTGTTCTCTATAGATGACAAAAATATAGCAGACCAGTTAAAATTAAAGAATGAGGAAAATGAATTTTCAGAATTTATGGCCACTTCACTTACATGAAAGCACAGAAATAAGCAACCTACCATCTATCCAAGAAGTCTGATAAACCAGGATGTATCCTAGAGAGTTTAAGGCAAATAAAGCTTAATGGCAAGGACTGTTTATTTTTATAGGCAGTAACTCTATTTAACTGGAATTTTTCCCAGCTTATTTAATGGTCCTTATTATCTGATCTTTATTGTGGTGACACAGCTAGGAAGCAGAACTGAAAGCACGGCCAAACTCATCACAGAAATAGATTTGCTAAGCTTGGCAGGCCGCAAGCCTTGGCCAAAGTAATGCTAAGTGTAAGCAGGCCTAAGGCTTGGCAAAAGCAAGTGAGATTTTGAAAAGAATGCTTAGTTTCCAATACCTGACATATTTGTACGAGGCAGTGCATAGGTAGAATTAAGCAATGTTATTAAAAAATATAGATACTGTTGTTATCGTAATTATTGCTTAAGCTGTGGATCTACATTTAGCTCCCGCCTAAAAGGTATAAAAGATGAGACTGTGTGATCAATAAATCAGCTTCCATGCTAACACCTGGCCGGAGTCCCGTCTCTCTGTCACTCGCCATCGTCACTTTATCAGTCTTGTTCCTCACTTCTTACCATGCTAAAGAAGAGGTCACTTTCATCTTATCTGTAACTTGAAAATGCAGTAATTTAATTCTCAGTTCTCTGTCTATGGTTGATAACTGCCTTATTCTCTACCACTATGCAGTTACTAAATCAAAATGCAGATTAATCAAGACTACAAAAAGTCTTCTGTAGCTTATTTCCTTCCTATACCCCAGGCTTATTTTTCATAAACTCCTTTGTAGTATGTACATGCTCCTGTGCAGCATGTGAAAACCAGCTTATTTGGGAAGTGACCTAGGATAAACTTTATACATTTAGTTAAAACAGCTGTCTTTCAATTGTTTTGTGCTATTATAGTATATAGTTGTTGATATGTACCTGTTTTTTGCCGTAAAGATACTTTCCCATGATAAGAACATTGGAATCAAATACATCTCTAGTTTGCACTTCTATTTTTGTAGAATATCTACTCATATCACATAGCTTGTAAGGACTTATTTTTTGATAATGCCTGCCATTGAAAGGTTGCACTAAAATAATTCATTGATTTATTGGAATAAAATTGGAAGAAATTCCTTTATATTTTAAGTTGGAGTAGACATTAATGTGCTACAGTGTTAAATCCCTGTCTGGCGAGTTCTGGTTCTATGAGGCTCCTGATTGCTCCTTGACTGCTTGGACTTCTGGGGCCCTGGCTGTCCTATTTTGCCTTGGAGTCCTTACAAAGAAGCTTTTGAGATGCCCTTTTTGGTTCTAAATGGAGTAGAAATCAGGTGTTGCTATACGGAAATTTAATGGGTTTGCCTCCTCTCAGTTCTGTTCAAACTCATAGAAACATAGAATAGGTGGCATTGGAAGGGACCTTAAAGGTCAGCCTGTTTCAATCCCCCTGCCATGGTGAGGTCCACTAGATTGGAATGCTCACAGCCCCATCCAGCCTGGCCTTTAACACTTCCTGAGATGGAGCACCAACAACTTCTCTGGACAAAATTGAGATACAGAGGTATTAACTACAAGTGAGCATGATGATTGTAGAGATACAGGCAGAAGAGAGCAAATTCTTTGTTGCTGGACTCAAATGGAAGGGCATATATGTGCAGGAATATTCAAAAGCTGTTTCAGGCAGCAGCTTGAGAGGAGCAGACTACAGACCTGTTAGTCAGAGGCAAGGTGTTGTGGAAGGAAGTTCAGTGATGGAAAAGGAAGTGGAGGGATGACTCCAATCCTTTAAAAATAGCCAAACTCCCAAGCACTGGCTTACACTATCAGCCAACAGCCTGCAAAACTTGGTTTAAAGAAATAAAGCTGTTTCTGAGTTTTGAAAACACGGAGTCAAAACTCATATCTGATTCTATGACTTAAAAATATTGAGGGGTTTTTTTCCTAGTACAATTTAAGCAAGAAAAGAAAGAACCCTTCTGGCTGTAGCCATGTATGCCAACCATCAGCCAGAAGTAAAGCTTTACAGCTGACTTATAAACCCATGAGAGATGGGTTTTCTAATGGAAATACTGACAGCCCTCTGACTAGCAACACTAGCAGGCACTGTTGTAATAAATGAGACTGAGACACATGATACAGGGCCCAGAAGGTAATTAATGGCTATACTGAAATAAAATATAGACCAAACATCCTGCAGAGAGCATGACTCAATGGAACAAACTTGCAATAAAGCACAAAGAATATCTAGTAAAGAGCTGTGTGAAACTGCTTGTAAAATAAATCATGAGCTAGTGCTAGAGACAGCTGAGCTCTCTGTATGTTTCTTTTAAATAGGAGGATTAACAAGAACCCCTTCACTGTAAAAAGCCATTTTTGGCAATGCAGAATTGCAGTTAAAATAAAATGAGAAGCAATGAAATGCTAAGTGCGCCTATGCAAACAGGATCTTAACACACTTCTCAGCAGAAATATGGCAGAGGGAAGTTACAACTGCACCTACCACCTCCTCATTTTAACCAAGTAACTTTTGGGCTAGCTCCTCCTTCTCTGAGGGTCCACCCTTAACCTACCCTGTATAAGTTACTGTTTCACCCTGGCCCTTTCCTTTTCAGTGCATCTCATACCAAGTTCGTGTTCTCTCTGGTTTGTTGTTTTGCTCATGAAAGTGCGTTTTTTTTGGGGGGGTCACCAAATCATGACCATCTCTTTTTATTCACCACCCTTGGACTTTTACCCAGAGTCCCAAGTGTAACACCCGGCATTGCCATCTGGGCCTGGGATGTTACAGGTGGAACCAAACAGGGACCCCTGACATTCAGGGGACCTCTTGGGATTCTGAGGCGAAAGTCCCTTAAGCAACATAAGCCATAGGCTGTGCTCTTCTCTATTTCTTGGTTTGGGAGCCACACCAGGCCTGGCAAATGGCTAAAGAAAGCTTTGGCGACTTTTGAGTGCTCAGGGGAGAGCAGCCCAAGCGATGGGGAAGGTGTTGTGTCCCACAGTAGCCCCACAGATGGGTGTGAAGTTCCCTGTGGAGACAGTGGGAAGACCTGCTGTAAAGAGAAGCAGGTAAGAAAAGGGAAAAAGCATCTGCCCCATTATTTGGTTGTCTCCTAAGATGGGATCACAGATGTCAGCCATGGAGAGAGACATATAGGTAAAGTCTAAAATTTATTTTAGCATCCCAGGGCAAGAAATTTAAAAAACAAGAGCTGAAAAATATAATTAAATAGGTTTCCAAAAATTTTCCTAATGCTACTGCACCCAGTGCTATGACACCAACATTTTGGGACTCAGTAGGTGTTAAGTTACATGATTTGGCAACCAAAAGATACAGCTCCCCTCAAAAATTGCTTCCCGTACTAAGATTAATTTTGGAAGCACTTGAACTGAAAAGAAAAGAAAAAAATGTAACCATTTGGAACAGCCTGGGACTGACACTCCTTCCCACCATCCTCATTCCTTGAATCATCCCAGAGGTAGGTACGGGGCCGAAAATGCTAGAAATGCATGTGCCCATGGCTGGCTTGGAGAAAATAACTGTTCAGCCAATGGATCCGCCACCCTGTGTCCACCTCCATCTCCTCCATCTGAGGCCCAAGATGTCAATGCACAAGACATCTTGGATCTCTCCCACTCCATCCTACCGAGACCCTTGCGCTCTCCTCGCCCCATCGACCCTACTAACATCAAGCAGTCTGCCATCTCCAACACCAATTGCCATCCAGATATTGACTGCCATTTTAACATCGATGGCCATTCTTAAGACTCTCATAACCAACCACCCTCTGGTCAACCTCCTAGTTTTTTGGGAGATCCCTCTTTTGCCTTTGCCTCCAACTCTGCCCTACCCACCTCTTGGCATGCCCCTTCCACCTCTGGCCACCCCCTTCCTGTTGTAGAAAGCCACATCCCTTCTGATGAGGCCAGAACCCTGCCCACCTGGGTTCTGGAAGGGCCCACCTCTAAGATGGCAGAACCCAGGTCATCAGCACTGATGCCTCTCCCAAAACCCCAAGGGCGTACCCAAAAATATCAGCATGACAAGGGGATATTTGTAGTGTCAGGTGACTCCTTCACCTCTTCCTCCTCACTGGAAGAGGGACTCCATTTACCAGAGCAAAAAATAGATCTGTGGGAGAAAATACAGGGGACTGCAGTGAAGGAGGGGGAATGGGAGTTGATCTCAAAACTTAATGTAATGCTGGTCCGGTATGCAAAAGGGGGTCCCCATCCAAGACAGGAACCTTTGGCTTTTGGTGAGATCAAGGAGTTATGAAAAGCCACTCAGGAGTATGGGAAAGACTCACCATTTTTCAGTAAGCTGGTACTTGCCACCCTCTCCGCACACGTGCTGACCCCACGTAACATGTGCTATTTAATGACCACCTTACTCTCCCCCACTGAATATTCTCTATGGGAATTGGGGTGGAAGCACTTGTTAAATCAATTATTAAGAAACTATGCAGGAGACCAAGCAAGGGCAGCACTGATGTCGGAACATCTGGCAGGACACCAGCAAGCTGGACCCAGACCAGCAAGCAGAGAACCTTCCTAGGCCCATCCTCAATGACATCAAGGACACAGCTAGGAAAGCACCATTGCAAGCCCCAGATAGTAGTAAGCCAAATCAAGACTTCACTGACATTAGACAAGGCCCAAGTGAGCCTTACATGAAATTTCTAGACTGATTAAAACTGTCACTGGACAAAGAAATCGTTATGGACAGAGCATGGGAGGAATTATTAAAGAGGCTAGCGGTGGTGAATGCCAACTTGGAATACAAAAAGGTATTGCGTGCACTACCACCTGAGCCTACCATCGCTCATACGATTGACACATGCAACAGTCTAGCCACTCCTGAATATACTGCGGTGCTCCAAGGGCAAGTTCTAGCTAGTGCGCAAACATCCTTGCAAGACAGTACCAAAAGGCAGCAGGACCAAAGCAGAGACCTTGTCACAATTGTAGCAAGGAGGGACGCTTTGCAAAAGACTGCCCAAAACCAAAGCAAAGGCCATTTCAAAAATATTGTGGGTGCAGAGGGCGTTGTCATGCAACTAACAAATTTTGCCAAGCACAGAGATGCTGCTGTCAGCAGGGAAACCTCCAGCAGAGTGCGAGACAGCGGCGTGTGAAGACACAAGCAAAGATTATTGTCCGCTGCTGCTCAGATTGCCAAAAACACTCAAATGGAGGCGGACTCAATCACTGAGGTTTAAATAGTTTGCAAATTTGGCAATCAGACAAAAAAAAAGTTCTTCTGATAGAGCTTCCCAGGATTCCAGATCTTTTGCTAATTGCTCTCCAAATATTGTGGGAGAATTCTTAAAACCTTGAGGCAGGACTGGCCGTGTGAGCTGAGTTTTGTGTCCAGTTTTGGGGTTCTCCCATTCAAATGCAAAAATTTTCTGGCTGGCCTCATGGAGAGGAAGGCAAAAGAAAGCCTCTTTCTTTTAAAACCTGCAAGGCACCACCAAATTGCTGTGCTCTTTGCACAGTTCTTTTCAGCTTGAAGTGCTACCACTCAAATTACAGCCTCGCAAGGAACAAAGCCCTGGAGAGAATGTCTTGCACAGAAAAGTGTCCAGGATTAAAACATATCCTGCATGTTCCTTTGTTGTCAATCAGATTGTGTTGTTGTGTTGAATTTTTGAGCATAGACCGATTACTCCAGCAAGTGCTTCTCTCCTGCCACATTTCGCTGAGGGAAAGCTACGTGGACAGTTTAGACAGCAAAGATATGAGTGCACAGAAGGCTGAGACAAAACTGTGCACAAAACGCAGTAGTTCTGTATCACATATGCTCTGAAAAGTGGCAAAGGCGAGTGCCTTAGCTGGGCTTCAGTAATGTCCAGATCACAAAAGGTGAAGAATGAAGCAGCAGAGCACCAGGCTTGTCTGAGCAGTGTCTTTGAACGGCAAAAGTCCAGCAATAGCTTGTTCACAACTGGAATCATCTGAGAATGCTCCTGCTGCTTGAAAAATTAACGTGCAGCTATTGAACTTCATCTCAAAGTGGTGACAAGCATTTTCTTACATCTTCAGTGTTGCAGAATTTTGGTTAACGCTCCTGGCCACTGGCTCTTGACAGTCCATGTCCATTGTCCATGGGAAACAAAATTCATCCCCCCTAGTTTCCTGATGTCAGATTGGAGGAGGCATTTGGCACTCTACTGGCAGCTCCTGTTCTAGGTGCTGGTAGCTTAGGTCTGGGAGAAATTCTGCACCCTTTGGAATTTTAGCAGGCAGAAGTGCGGTTCACGACACAGCGCCCTGGACACAAACAGCATCCCTTTTTCTACAGGAAACAAAACTTACACCCCCAGTTTCCTGATGTCAGTTTGGAGGAGGCATTAGGCCCTCCAAAACGGGGGCAGGGATCTTTGTGGTGGGAGCTTGGGTCTAGGAGGATTTCTTGCGCTGTTTGGAATTTTAGAAGCAGAAGCCCACTCCCAGCCAGGCCTATGCTCATGAAGGGTGGTTCTTTTCCATGGGAAACAAACCTCTCCCACCCAGTTTCATAATTTTTGGAAGTGGTTTTTGAAACTCCAACAGGAGCAAGAGTTTTAAGTAGTGGCAGCTGGGGTCTGGGAGAAATCCTCCAACAATCGGAATTTTTGCAGGCAGAAGCCAGATCCCAGATACAGGCCCTGGGTCAAGAACGGTGGCCCTTTTCCATGGGAAACAAATCCCAGATTCCTGATGTCAGTTTGGAGGAGGTGTTTGGCCCTCTAAAGCAGCCAGGGTTCTAGGTGGTGGCAACTTGGGTCAGGGAGACATTCTGCACCGTTCTGAATTTTAACAGGCAGAGGTCAGCTTCTGCCTCAGGCTACTGGTTATGACTGGTGGCCACTTTCCATGGGAATCAAAACTGACTTCCCTCCTTTCCTGGTGTCAGTTTGGAATGGACATGTGGCACTCTATAGCCCCCTTAGGTTTCCAGGTGCTGGCAGCTGGGGTCTGGGAGTAATCCTCCAGCAACTGGAATTTTGGCAGGCAGAAGCCAGCTCCTGGACACAAGCTCCTGGGCACGAATGGTGGCCATTTTCCATGGGAAACCAAGCACACTCCCCCTGTTACCTGAAATCAGTTTTGAGGAGTTGTTTGGTCCTCCAAAGGTAGCCAGGGTTCTAGGTGGTGCCAGCTTCCCTCTGGGAGAAATCTTGCACCTTTCGGAATTTCAGCAGGCAGAAGCCCATGCAAAGTAAATCTCACTCCCCCGGTTTCCTGATGTCAGTTTGGAGGATGTCAGTTTGTCACTTCAATGGCAGCTGGCCTTCTAGGTGATGACATCTTGAATCTGGGAAAAATCCTGTGCTTTTTGAAGTTTTAGCAGGCTGAATCACAGTCCAAGAAGACATAGGGCCCTGGACATGTATCATTCTGATTTAACCTGTCTTCACATTTGGAATACTTGACTTTATCCTTTTCATATGTTTTATGTCAAAGCAGGCATCGAAATAGTTATTTTTCCTTAATTTCTTTCCTTAAACTCTAAGCTTTAAAGAAATGTAAAAATTATCACTACAAAAACCTCCCCCAAACCCAGACTCTCTTGTCTCATTTCTTCCTGTGCTTCCACTGATTTACAGGACTGTAGCTATGGTACTTGAAGGTAAGCTATTGTTTACCTATTCACTAGGATGCCTGATCGTATCTTATTATTGTTAATTTATTAACAATGTATTAATAAGCTCCTACCTCATTATTGTTAATGTATCCTATGTTCATATATCCAAGGCAGAAAAGCTAATTGCTCCAGATTCCTAATCCAATTGAGTTAGACATCACAATGAACATATTCCCAACACCAACAGTTCCCACACTGCAAATCTCAGAAGGTTTCAGACTTGGGGTGATGCAAGCACTTGCCATGTCACTGCTACCTTAATCTTTATCAAACAGTNGTGAAGAATGAAGCAGCAGAGCACCAGGCTTGTCTGAGCAGTGTCTTTGAACGGCAAAAGTCCAGCAATAGCTTGTTCACAACTGGAATCATCTGAGAATGCTCCTGCTGCTTGAAAAATTAACGTGCAGCTATTGAACTTCATCTCAAAGTGGTGACAAGCATTTTCTTACATCTTCAGTGTTGCAGAATTTTGGTTAACACTCCTGGCCACTGGCTCTCGACAGTCCATGTCCATTGTCCATGGGAAACAAAATTCATCCCCCCTAGTTTCCTGATGTCAGATTGGAGGAGGCATTTGGCACTCTACTGGAAGCTCCTGTTCTATGGGCTGGTANTTTCCTGATGTCAGATTGGAGGAGGCATTTGGCACTCTACTGGCAGCTCCTGTTCTAGGTGCTGGTAGCTTAGGTCTGGGAGAAATTCTGCACCCTTTGGAATTTTAGCAGGCAGAAGTGCGGTTCACGACACAGCGCCCTGGACACAAACAGCATCCCTTTTTCTACAGGAAACAAAACTTACACCCCCAGTTTCCTGATGTCAGTTTGGAGGAGGCGTTTGGCCCTCCAAAACGGGGGCAGGGATCTTTGTGGTGGCAGCTTGGGTCTAGGAGGATGTCTTGCGTTGTTTGGAATTTTAGAAGCAGAAACCCACTCCCAGCCAGGCCTGTGCTCATGAAGGGTGGTTCTTTTCCATGGGAAACAAACCTCACCCACCCAGTTTCATGATGTTTGGAAGTGGTGTTTGGTACTCCAATAGGAGCAAGAGTTTTAAGTAGAGGCAGCTGGGGTCTGGGAGAAATCCTCCAACAATCGGAATTTTTGCAGGCAGAAGCCAGATCCCAGACACAGGCCCTGGGTCAAGGGAAACAAACCTCACCCACCCAGTTTCATGATGTTTGGAAGTGGTGTTTGGTACTCCAATAGGAGCAAGAGTTTTAAGTAGANTGGAATGGACATGTGGCACTCTATAGCCCCCTAAGGTTTCCAGGTGCTGGCAGCTGGGGTCTGGGAGTAATCCTCCAGCAACTGGAATTTTGGCAGGCAGAAGCCAGCTCCTGGACACAAGCTCCTGGGCACGAATGGTGGCCATTTTCCATGGGAAACCAAGCACACTCCCCCTGTTACCTGAAATCAGTTTTGAGGAGTTGTTTGGTCCTCCAAAGGTAGCCAGGGTTCTAGGTGGTGCCAGCTTCCCTCTGGGAGAAATCTTGCACCTTTCGGAATTTCAGCAGGCAGAAGCCCATGCAAAGTAAATCTCACTCCCCCGGTTTCCTGATGTCAGTTTGGAGGATGTCAGTTTGTCACTTCAATGGCAGCTGGCCTTCTAGGTGATGACATCTTGAATCTGGGAAAAATCCTGTGCTTTTTGAAGTTTTAGCAGGCTGAATCACAGTCCAAGAAGACATAGGGCCCTGGACATGTATCATTCTGATTTAACCTGTCTTCACATTTGGAATACCTGACTTTATCCTTTTAATATGTTTTATGTCAAAGCAGGCATCGAAATAGTTATTTTTCCTTAATTTCTTTCCTTAAACTCTAAGCTTTAAAGAAATGTAAAAATTATCACTACAAAAACCTCCCCCAAACCCAGACTCTCTTGTCTCATTTCTTCCTGTGCTTCCACTGATTTACAGGACTGTAGCTATGGTACTTGAAGGTAAGCTATTGTTTACCTATTCACTAGGATGCCTGATCGTAGAGGCTTATTGTTAATTTATTAACAATGTATTAATAAGCTCCTACCTCATTATTGTTAATGTATCCTATGTTCATATATCCAAGGCAGAAAAGCTAATTGCTCCAGATTCCTAATCCAATTGAGTTAGACATCACAATGAACGTATTCCCAACACCAACAACTGCAAATCTCAGAAGGTTTCAGACTTGGGGTGATGCAAGCACTTGCCATGTCACTGCTACCTTAATCTTTATCAAACAGTAGTGGCAAGCCTCAATCCAACATTCCTTGAGTTAGGACTAAAAATACTTGATGATAAATTTCAACTTCTGTGATTTCTATCACTAATTAACGCATAAGAATATCAAAGCCCACTTTTTAAAACTGATAGCTGAAGTTAAAATATGGCAGCACTACAATGTCAAAGTTACCTTTGTGATCTGCAAATTGTGTAAAAAACACAATCAAAAATATCCAAACGCATTTTTGTAATTTTCTGTTTCTGCTTTGTTTCATTTTATGCATCCTTAGGGGGAAAAATCAGAAATATCTTTCTAGGGTTCTTATGCTGCAAATCTTCTGTACTGGTGCATCTTAGTGTTTTTATTTCTTATCAGAAGAGCAGGGACCTGTTTAGTGTCAAGCTCTTCACAACAGGGAAATACCACACACATCATTTTTGTGTAAACTCTTGGAGACTAAAACCCTTCCCCGATATCATCTATGCTACAAAAGTTGCCAAAGAAGTTTGGGTTGTGATTTTCAAGTCTGCTAGTTCCTTTTACCATAGTTTCAATTTCTTGTCATTCTCAGGAGGCAAGTTACCTCAAACTCAGTACTGTATTCTTTTCATGTTAAGACTTTACTAATAATGCTTTAATAATTATTCCAAGTGTGAAACATAGCCAATCACAATAAATAACTTTATATAAAATTGGGATCAGCTTAAGAAAAAAATCCACCAAAACCCCTCAGAAATCTAAAAAACTTGTGCTATTTGAAGTGTAAAATGCGAGAAGTAAACTAGAAAGACCCCCACCTACTCTTGGCAGAAAGTTTGGAGGCTCCAGTAAATGAGCTCTTGCAAAATTGCATAGGGTGATTTAAATGATATTTTCTCTGCCTTTTACTTTGCTTTGACTCTGACACGTGGGTGGTTGGAATAAATGTTCTCTCAGCTGCTACAGTCATGTGATGTTTATGCTGGACATTTACTAAATGTCCAGCAAAATTTACTAAATTTACTAATTTACTAAATCCGAGCTGAAGTGAAGTATGGGCCCTGATTCTTTCTTATTCTGTGTATGAAATCTTGGACATTTGTTCCATTCCTGAGCCAGATTATGGACTGTGAAGTATTTTGCAGGGCTGACTGGGACCATACTAAAACTCTTCAAATGTGGACTATCCTCTTTGCAAAATCCCAATTTCTCTTGTATTTGAGCAAAAATTATTTGAAAATCATTACTTTAAAATTTTTTGTTTAAATTGCCTATTTGCATAGACAGAAATAATTTATGCCTCCTGCTTGTACTGTGTAAGAGAAAATTTCTTGTCTGCTACTTGGAATTTCTATCTTAGATTTACAACTGGCTGAGTCTCATTGCTTGATTTATAGAGAGCCTGCATATGAGGGCTGATATATTGCTGATTTAAACTAGATGGGTTATCTAAATCTTTATTGTGCATACAAAGAGCCAGGAATTAAATTTAATGCCCTTGACACTTCAAAATATCAGTGAGAGAACTCAGATGTACAGGAACAGTGGCTTTTTATCATCATTATTTATGGACTTTTACATCCAATGTCATTTGTATATTAGAGTTACGTGGCAACTGGGAAACTTCATTAATAGCAGATCAGGTTCCACAGTTGAAAAAGTGGAAATTAGAAAGAATTTGAAGTGTTTTTATTTGATAATGTCACAGTGGAATAAGAAGCTTAATTGTTCATGCTGGGATTTTTTAATATTGCAAAAACAGTGCTTTAATCGTAGCATTGGATCTT
Source organism: Polioptila caerulea (assembly GCA_013397295.1). NCBI lineage: Eukaryota > Metazoa > Chordata > Aves > Passeriformes > Certhiidae > Polioptila > Polioptila caerulea. The sequence goes on along the minus strand of VYXF01010735.1, from coordinate 5,694 downwards.
TACATGCTTTGTTCTGCCCTATGAAAACTGGAACATGATTTTTAATATATTTTGATTACAGGAAGTATTTAAAAATAAAGAATGTATAAATAGAAAAGGCTAATAGACATGGCTAGTGATTGAAAAATCAGATAATAGCACTATGGAAAAAATATTCATACTCATCTTTGTCACCCCCACTTCAGTAGCTGTGTCTTTCCTCTGAATTCCTCTGAAGGTTATCAAGATTCGACTGGAGAGTTTGAAGTGTGAGAAGTCTATTAAAACAACCATTTTCCCTTTCCTCAAAAAGCATTTAAATTCAGGTTCAGAAAGGCTCACTGGTCCAAAAGGCCTTTTGACACTCTCAGCCAAGCATCGTCTTATTCAGCTCCTGTGGGAGGGGAATAAAAAAAGCAGTTTTATCCTTAATGTTTAAAGAACAATCCAACTCTCTTATAGCTGCCTTGCACCAGGAAACGAATGATTGTCGTCCTTCCCAAGAATAAAGGCAGAACTGACAGAATCGCTTCCACTGGCTTAGACACTGACACCCAAACTTATGAGAGGCACAGATTAAAGAGTGCTCCCTTTGAAGTTGTGTGTAGGGGGAGAATTTACAGATCAAATAATTGACTCCTCTATCAATCAGTAGGCAATTAAGTCACATGGATAGGCTGATGTGTGACCTGAAATTGGATTTGTGCCTTTTTTAACCTCTACAGTGTTCTTTGAAACAACAATAGAAGCATTGAAATCCACTTGTGACATTTTTCCTAATGCTCATCTCTAGATTTGTAATTTATATGCTATATGATTAAAAGTGATATATACAAGCAGAAAACTGAAAGGAGAAAATGATAGGCTTCTAATCCTGGGTACCAATACATTAAAAGGAAAGGAAATTCACACTTGTAACTAGTTAATCCATTGTTCCAGTAAAAATAGCCAATTTGGTTATAAACATTATGGTGAACTGTGGATTGGTTTTAATAGGGAAATTCTGCGAATAGTTCCAATGTTGATCGTTTAAAAATAAAAATTTATCTTGGGCATTCTAAACCTGAGATGGTGGTATTAAATATCATGGAATAAAACATGAAAATTACATTTCTATTTGGATACCATTCATGTGGACAGAGTCCAGTATTCAAGAATTAAAGCAATTTTGAACCATCACTATATAAAATTAAAGACTTTTACTCATGTATAATGGTTTCACATGAAAAAAGTGTACTAGTATAAAAAAAGATAAATTCCTGAAGAACAACTTCCTTTATGGTTACTCAATGAATTGAAAAAAATCTTCAAAGCAAAATAAAAATACAAAGCAGAGAGGGAAAATATTAATGCCACCAAAACAGTTGTAACTCACAGAAGAGTTGTAAAGATTATCAGCAATACCAATGTAGGTAATGCTCATGAGGAGAAATGCTAATGTACTGAAATAATGATTTAACTTTTTTTTCTTCCAGCAGGTTATTCTTTATGATATGTTATAGTTCAGGAGAATTTCTTCTACACTATTTCTGATTATATTTTCCATTTCCTCTGAATATACTCCAGACTCTCATATATGAGACATTTTATTTCTCTCCTTTGTAGACTCTTCTGCAGTTTTAAGTGTTGTGCTGGATCAGGTAGTAATTTTTCTTTAATGATCTTCCTTTTATGTGTACGATGAGTACATGGTTTGTTTGTGGTGAGTACAGCCCTGCTTTTTTTTTTTTTTGCATTAACTTGACTGTATCATATATTTGACGTAGGTTGTTCTTATTTCATTCTTGGGTACTCCACATACTTTTCTTTTACACAATGTGGTCATTTCATTCCTGCTGTCCCTTGAGTTCATGACTGTTTCTTATGGCTTTTTCAGTGCCTGTTCATTTTCACATTTATCACAGGCAGAAATGTTATCCAGTGCTTAAATCCATAGTTGTTACTACTGTCATCAAGGGCAACCTTAATTATGGTTTCTAAATACCATATATAGTGGTAGAAACATGTTTGTCTTCAGAAGTAGACTGATTAGAGGAAAGCCATTTATTGTTGAAAATCTCAATAGGAGGATGACTTTCAAGTCTCTTCCTATTGATAGCTAGAGCTAATAGGTCTCTAATTCTTCAGAATTTCCTGGCCATTTCTGTTCAAATAAAACAACCGACAAACCTGCATACAAAGAGCCAGTACAGGCTTTTATTCTCTTCAGTGTATCTTGTTAGGAGTTAAATCAGTTTGTATGCAAGGATGTTGTTTTTTAATTCACTTTAATTAGTCTTTAACTTCTTTTTCTCTTCACTGGCTGGACTCATCACAATTTATACAATGTATTCAAATTTTAAAAGTTTTTTTCTCGGTGATTCTTTTATTCTGCAATATTCGCTTGGCCATTTTTGATCCATGGCATGAATCACTATGCCACATTTTTCTTATGGCCTGATGCTCTGATTAATGAGAAGTGGAAACTACCTGTGTGGCATGAGAAGTCACTTGTATCTGAGTCTAAAGTGCTTTGCAAAGGTTTTTTGAAAAGTAGCCCAGATTCTGCTCTTATATTATTCCTTGGCAGAAAGATGTTTTTAATCCATTTTGCCATATTCTCATATAGAACAAGTCAGTCTGTCAGTCTGTTCTTGATTTCTCTCTCTTATTTCCTTCAGTTTCTCTGCTCCTGTTAGGAGTATCTCCACTTCACTTGTTTAGACCCCCAGGTTTATTCTGGTAAGTTTACTTCAGTTAATTTACTTCCAGCCTCAGTGGTACATTTAAAATTCATTGCTGTTACATGTCTACTGAGAGTTATAGGGGGTATTGATGTTGATGGGATCTCATGGTGTTTGCTGATACTATCTGATTCTTGGGTTGGCCAGGGTAAAACATTTGTTATGTTGAATTAAAGCAAAAGAAATCCCCCAGCTGGGAAACTGAAGTTCCTTTTAAAGGTGTAGTTCACAGTTGTTCACAGATTTAAAGGCATAGTTTAACTTCACCCTCACATTGGACAGGTTTTTGACAGCATTTAGGCTGAGAGGAAGAAAACTCCACACTGGATTTCAGAGTGCAGCATTTTTATGCTCTTGTCTGTGATCCATTCTCCACATTTACACTACCACTGGGATGTTTTAATGGATTTCCAAGGTATTGAGAGCTTCTTTTTGAATGGGAAGACCTGCCAAGAGGCCTACATCTGCACCTTATTTCACCTGTTGTGGTCTAAAAACCTGGGATTATTTTCTACACGATAATGTCTGCCAAGAGACCTTGTTTTACTCATAAGGAGGTCAAACAGAATCTCTCTATAGCAAGTCAGGTATTCTAAGAGTCTTGTCTTAAACCTTTCAATGTAGATATCCATAGGGATGGTATGAGAGCAGGGACAAGGGACTTCTAGATGACTGTACAGTATGAAACAGACTGCACTTAGATGAAACAGCTTGCTGCGTAGTGTTAGGAATAAGAAGCTTGACTCGGCCAATTTTCAAGCAGCTATTAATTTTATTATTTAATATGGTAAAGTATGAGCAAAGTTTCAGCGACACTGGGTACAGTGGGAGGAGTTTTTCCTCCAACTGCACGCCCATAGTTGAGGGCTTACAGGTATTTATAGGGGTATTCATATGTTGTCAGCAGTTTCTATTCTAAGTTTCTACGGATACTCATTATAGTTTCTATTCTCGGTTTTCCCATCACAATTTCAGTCCCTTCAGGATGTATCCCAGGTGTTGGGGTCTCCTGGGATGATGTGGTATCCCAGACGGTGGTCTAACTTCCAAAGGGAGAAAGGAGGATCCCAGATAATGAGGTCTGGCTTCCAGAAAAGAGAAAGGAGGATCCCAGATAAGGAGGTCTAACTTCCAAAGGGAGAAAGGAGGATCCCAGATAAGGAGGTCTGGCTTCCAGATGTGGACTTGACTTTTAATTCTCAGGACTATTAATCTTATGAGAGTGATGTCCAGCTTCCTTTTTCTTACTAATTAAAACTACAAGATAATACAAGCAATATTCTAAAATTATACTTTCAAGGTTATTATTGCGACATCTTTAAGGCCTACACACAAGCAGAAAGTTCTTGCTAAAAAACAAATGCTTCTAATATCAGCTTAGAACTTACAGAAGTTAACTGCGAACAAAGGATCGATTCAAAGGCCTCTTTCCATGCTTTACTTTCCTCAGTTACTCATTAGAATTCGTATGATTGAACTCCACACATCTCACAATCACAAATACACACGCTGCTTTGATGTACCTGACACGAAACACAGCTTTGTATTTCACATTAGTGAACATTCTCATCCTCCTCATTAGCCTTTATATTAATTATGGTACGTATGGCATGTTAGGAAAATGTGAGCCCTTCTATACCCAGTTGTATTGGACTCTACGAAAGCATTCTGATCAAGAAGAAATGAAGGACAGTGTTCTGTGAATTCTGTTGTGATTAGTTTGAGTGCTTAGCAACAGAATTGCGTAGAAGGAGAGAGGGACTGGAAGTTTCTTGGCCTTGACTTCTGGAGAAAATTTTAGGTTCTGAAAATGGCTGCCTTTTTTGGGATCCCACTCTCGAGTATTTTTCAATTTCCTTAGGAAGTTGTTTTTTCAAAAGACCCAGAAGGAAAACTGGGAGACAACAAGAAAAGAGCAGAGATAAGGTTAATATTCAGAAGGTGTTTTTTCCCCATAAAGATTTATTCTTCTTTAAGACTATCAAAATCAAGTGCATCTAGCAAGTGGTTTCCTAGCTTTAATATCACCTTGGAAACTAAATTCCCTCAGGAAGTGAATGATGGTTAGGCAGATGATGCATCCACAGTTTGAATACTGTGAATTTTGAATTTTTTAAAACAGACATAAAGTTTGGAAGTAATTAGACCAAGACTGTGGGGCTGACAATTCTGTGTCTCTGAAACTTCATAGCTGAAGGCCTGTCAGGACCTTTTCTTCACAAGAGAAAGCTTCCTATTTTCCCAAGAGAAGTCCTGTAGATAAACTCTCCAAACAACATCCTTTCTCAAAACAACAGGTGGTGTTTTTCATTCCTGTGTTCATTACATAGAATACATTGTTTCTCTTTCTTAGTCAATGGTAATAGAGAAGGTGGTGTTGCTAATCACCAGTCTCTTTTCACTTAGCGAAGTGCCTTATACAAGGTGTTTCATTTTGTTAATAAACCACACCTTTTTAGCCTTCTGATGAACTGCAACTGGAGTCTGTGTGTTTCTGTTCGTGACTCACAGCGGCATCTGGTGACGGCCCGAGTGATCAGCAGCTGCGCCGAAAGGTGATTTTCTAACCTGGAAAACCCCTGAAAAGGACCAAGCGTCCGGCCAGGACCGGAGCCGCTCTTTGCTGTGCGGGCTTTTTGCCTGCCCGCTATTCTCCTTACAAGGAGACGATCTTGGATCGGCGGGACATTTTCCCTTGGTGGGAAGCACAGACAAACAGATAGCTGCAGAACTTGAAGCTCTAAGTGGTCCAGTCTAAAATTCCTTTAACCCCAGCCGAGGAACTGCTTCTCCAAATATGGAAAGATACTCTGCAGTTCCTTGACGGACAATTGAAAGCATTGTATCTTTGGGGGAAAAGGACACGGATATATGGCGAGGCAATGTCTTTAACTCGCTGGAAACTGGTTTTGGACAGCCTGTGTGATGCATTGTGCTCTGGAGAAGAGGAGGTAACGGGCTTGACTGCCACATGCAGGAAGCTCGCCACGAT
>VYXF01010734.1:1849230-1860074 GCA_013397295.1 Polioptila caerulea | reverse complement strand
GGCGGGGCCCCGCCGCCCGCCTCGCCCGAGCCGCCCCGTGCCGCACACCGCCATAGGCCCCGGTGCCGGCGGCCCGCATTCCCGGCAGAGCCGTAACCTGCAGGGTTTGGAGGAGCCGTGCTGGAAAGCGGGTTGTTTTCCGTCAGGGGAGCGCGGGTTCAAGCATCTGTACTGCTTGTTACTCTTGCGCTCCCTTGACGTGTCGGCGACTCTCTCTCTCTTACTTGGGGGCTTTGTACCGCAAACACCGCGGCTTTCCCCTCTCCAGCAGCGGGACCCGCCCCTCCCGGCCAGCGGCCGGGGTTTGAGCCGAGGGGCTGCAGCCGATGCGTCCGGGCTCCGCGGCACCTCCACGTCCGGTCAGCGTGGCTCGCATGCCTGGAGGCTCGGACCCACTCTGGGACGGCTTGAGGTGGAATTTTGAGCCATTGCTAGAAAGAAGGAAACAGCCTGGAAGCGCAGTGAGGGCTCCATTTAGAGGGGTGTTTTCTCGGGAGCCTCGCCGAGGCTCGATAGCTTCGTAGGTCGCTTTTGGTCTGGCGTTACTAATGGCAAGGTGCAAAAAGGGTTGTTTTCTTTACAACGCTTATACATACAACGTGCTCCAGTGGAGTTGCATTCCCCTGCTGGGGAAATTTGCAAGCATATATAAAACGAGAATACGTGGAGGTTGTAAAGGTTAAATGATGACTAGTGGCAAGCAAACAAACATCTCAAAATGACGAACTTACCTTTAAGTACTGCAATTATGCAAAATACGATGGTAGAAACAATATAATCTGGACAATCCAACAAATCAGCCTAAGAAAATGACAGATATCTTTGAGAGCAAGCAGCAGAATAAAAAAAATCTTGGGGGCTCTGTACAGCAAGAAAATTGCAGATAAATGACTCCAGCTTTCTTGCTGTTACCTGTATCTGAATGTGAACATTTGATTTTGTATGCACTCTTGTCTTATGATGCAAACACAGGCAAGGCATGCATCCAGAGTTACAGTAATAATAATGTCAAGAAAACCCTGCTCTAGCGTTTGCAAACAGTGATGGGCATGCTTGTACATTCAGTAAGGCATTTCAGCAAACTTGGGGCAGCTGGAAGTTCAGCAGAAGAACAAGACAAAATATTAATTTCAAGTTTTATACTAAGATGTGGATTCAGCTTGTGTGTATTTTTGTTCAATGCAGTTACTTTCATAAAACAGGAAAAAGTCTGGGTGGAAATGTCTAACAGATACATGCTTTACACTGCCCCTCTGTTGCTGTATTTAGAGAGCAGAACCTTGTACTCTGAGCTGGAATGAATTTCCGGCTGTCACTCTAAAAGCTACAGGGTTCTGTATTTATAATCACAGAAAATGGACTTGAAAAGTGATCATAAGAGAGTATGAAGAACAAAATGGTCTAAGTGACAGTTTTGATATTACACTCTAACCTATAAAAAACCCAATAACTAGTTAGTGGACATGCTTTTCCAGTCCCTCGGAATATACAAGCTGAAACTCCTTGACCTTATCCATCACCTGGGCTCCCTAAAATAGCTAATACTGGCATTCTTCTGTCCCCTGGAGCAATAGCTCAGGAAGGAAAGACAACAAATAATCAGATTTTAAGTGACACAGACCGTGGCCATGGAGCATCTTTGGATAAACATCCAAGTGAGGCCACAGGAATTTAGCAAGACTTGGGTGGAGCTGGTATCTGCTCCCTCATGCACAGCGGATACAGCTACAGAGATGAGAGGCAGTGTCAGCTGGCTCCTGCAAGTCTTCCCAGCACATTCTTACCATCTGAAGGGAAAAAAAACAACCTCACACACCCTTGAAAATGTGCCAAATTGGCACATTGCTAGACAAAATGCCGGACAAAATGGTCTGCCTTTCAGACTTCCTAGTCAGTGAATCATAGGATATTCCTGTACCATGGAAGATGCAGTTGCAATGATATAAGCAAGGCAAGGTCTGTAGGGAAAGGCAGTTATCTTTCCAGCCACTACACTTAAAAAACTAGGCAAGCTCTTGAGCACACAGCTCCTGAACAAACACTTTGTTCTCCAAAAAAGATAGCGCATTTTGTTTGTTTTTCCTTTTTCCCCAGGTAGATTGGTTGATTTAGTGAATAATTTGCAGCAAATGCTGTCTAACTTGTTCTTTTAAAAAGCACAACTGATACTTTTGTTACTTTGGGAAATTATTTGAAATAAGAGGAATAAAAACTATAGGTTTAGTTCATACAGGTTTAAATTATTGCATTACATCAACTAATAATGCTCCTATAGATCTAATTACTTAGTTCTTCATTATGTCCTCTATCATTTGAGCTCATTTCTTACCTATATTTAATTTTGGTCTTTCTCAATGAATACATGTAAAACCTGAGAGGCACAGGGTAACAGCTGGAGTACTGTTCTGCTTGAAGGAAAGGTGTTTCTGTAGAAAGATGCTCTCACAATTATATGGATAGTAGTGAATATTGAAGAATTTTTGCCCAACATGTGTTTTTTCCAGGCCTGACCTGTAGGCTGAGGATATTTCCATTGTAGGCTGAGGCACAAGCAACTGAGAAATGCTATTTTGTGTTTTGAGACTATGATTCTTCTCATTTTTTAATTTGAAGGACTATTAATCATGGAAACACATCCAAATAAGCATGTGGGTCATCTTATTGAAAAGAAAGGCATGACTCATTTAGGCATGACTCCATGCAACTGGTCTGCACTGAATAGGGACCCTGAAGATGGGGAGTAGGATATATTAAGCCACAAATCAGGACCTAAAATAATTCCAAAGCTCCTGAAAATTTGCCATAGTTATTTCTGAATTGCTCTTTGGGAGAGAGAAGCTGGACTTTTTTGAGAAAATGATATTAAGAACCATAAGGCCAATGTACTTCTAAATGTCTGTTAGTTCTGCCAGCATTACTGTGAAGATCCTTTGGTGAGAAGTGCAGTTTTGAGTAATCTATGTCAGGAGTTAAGATTCTTAGGCCACAGCAGGCTCACTGAAAGTGGTTCCATCTGGCCTACAGTCTTCCTCTTTCTTGCTATAGATTCCTTTCCATCCACTTGAAGGAAGGGGGATGTAAGCTCATGCAGGGAATACACTTTTTGCTGTGAAACAGAGTATGAGTTGCAAATATGTTGGGGATGGTATTAGCAAGGAGCAAGTCATGACCAGAGAAATTATTCTGTAGACCAAGGTGGGTCTGCAAGCCATAGCTTGGGCCTTACTGATTTGGATTGTTATATTTCAAATACATGTGCATTCACAACTTTGTCAAAGTGAATGACAAGTGTGCTGAAGGAAAATATGGTCTCATGTATCATTTTATGACATTGCTTGAATTCCCCATGAAAGATGATAGCTCTGAAGTTACTGCATCAGGAACAGGAGGTGCAAGAAGAGAAAGGGCACTATTAGCAACTTGGGATCATCCAATATTTTAATTTTTTGGACCAATATCTATCAAGATACAACAAATTTTGTGTTACTTTCACAAGGAGCTACCTAGTTTGGAAAAAATCTTTATATAGAAGATATAAAAATTAAATACCCATAAACCTCATTTAATGTGTCCCAGAAAGAATTTTTAAGTCTTGGGGTGAAAATCCAGAATGTGTTATTTTGCAGCTTGATTTATTAGGTATCTACAGAAACTTTATTACTTGATATGTAATACCAATTTCCCAGATAAGTGTCTTGTAATCATGTTAAAAACACTGAAGGATTTGTTATACTATCATAAAATCATATGATTCAGAAAATGAATCTGTTTATTTTCATACATGCTTCTACTTAAGAAAGGTGACTACAAGAAACATTTCAAACCAATTTGATTACAACTCTATGTAAGGCATGAATAAAAATTAAATACAGTAAGGAGTGTGCTGAAATATTTACATTGAAGAGAAAATTCTGAGACATCACTCTGGTATGACTTAATATGTAAAGAGTGACACATCTAAAACAAGTCAATTTCATTAGAAGTGAGGATTCTGATATTCATTAGAGTGTCCTAGACACTCTAGAGGAAGTTTTCCTAGAGGAAATGAGAAACTTAAACATCCACATATGTAAGGCAAAAATACAGCTGCATACTTGGTATATTAATATCTGCCTTCACCTGTTGCAGTAATGGAAAACTTAAGCTAATTAATCTGAAAGACTCACATGGAATTCTTCCTTGGAAAAGGATATCCTTTGGTTGGCAGAAGATACTTCTGCCAATTTTCCATTCCCTGAAATGACTGCTTTGTTGCCAAAAAAATGCATTAGTCAGGGGCTATTGTGTAATGCAGAATAGCCTGAAGTTTGGAAGTTACAAGATTCCTCTTGAGGACGAGACTAACATTGGTAGCCCTAGGAAATGGCAAGCTGTGGAAAAAGTCCAAGCATTAAATTAATTGTGTCATCCTGAATTGCACAGTGCAATCATTAGATGCACCTCAAAATGTTAGCCAAGTAATTACTTACTTCTACCAGGACCACAAACTAGGAATCTACATTTTCATGTAACAGAATGCTTGAGGCAGTTCTTGGGAGCACTAAGATCTAGAAAATATATTTTCAAAAGGAATTTTGAGTATCATGAAATAAAATACAGTGAGAAAAGCATATTTGAGGAGCAGGAAACTCTCTTGATGAAGTCATTTATTGAGGCTGTTTACACCCAGATTCTCCTCCACTTTGAAGTGACTAAAAGAAGAACTGTAGCTAAATATATACCATGCTCAGGGCACATTTAATGGGAGGGGTGTAAGTAAATGGAAACGCTAGCATATCCTTAATGTCGTGTTTTCTTCATTTCCCACACATCTTTTGTGTCTTTTTAGCAATATAGTTTGATATTCTTCAACAAATTATCACATTCCCTTTGAAACATCTGCAAGCCCAAATGTAAAAGCTGTATCTATCTCTTTCATATATTTACTTTTAAAGTATATTACGGTAAGTTGCAAAGCAGAAAAAAGTAGTCTGCATGTTCACTTTTTCCACAGCAAGGGTACAGTCCTCACAGGGTTGGAGGTCAGTTTCACCTAATATTTTTGGTTCAGTGATTTTGTAAAAATATTTAGCATTAAAGGTTAACCCAAGATCTACAGTCTGTTTTAACAGCACAGTAACATTTGACAGAGTTTTACTATTATTAAGCTTTATTAAGCAGCTTTAAGGTTAGCTTCAAGTCAGCTCTGAAGCATACAATCGACCGTGTGGGTTGGATAAACAAAAGTATTTAAGTGTGAGGGTGTAAAGCAGGCCATCAGTTACAGCAGTCCTAGATCAGAAAAAAAAAACAACTTAAAGATTAATTTCTTCATGTTTTCTTTTTGGTTTATTATTGTTTTTTCATAACAAAGTTTCAGCAGTCCTTCTTCATCTTTGTTGTTATTTACTTATTTGAGAAACCACAATATGGTAACTGCTGGCAGGCACTGAACTTAGCAGGGATTTATGCCTCTGTAGAAGCACGAGGATTGAAAAAAATCTCAGCTTCCAAAATCAAAGGCAGAGCTCATCTGAGTGTTTCCCTATATCAGGTGCTGTTTATATCAGTTTGCATGTTTATAATCCTTGTTGTACCATATCTACTAAATTATTTATTATTCATAGTTTCCAGCTAGACTAACTGATGAGATACAAACATCCTCTGAGAGAACATTCACATTTTATATCAAACACTGATGAAAACATGATTTAAAGCCTAATTTGCCTTGCATTCTGACTCTTATGACCCTAGCCCCAGGCAAAAGAGCATTTTAACTAGAAGCCCTAAAAATCAGAGTTCAGTAGACAGTCTGTCTCTTCTTTACTGTATAGTTTAAAGGTGACATAGATTATAACTGGGCTTGTTAAAGTCTCTTCTTAATGGTCTCACCTCCTACTCGCCAAGACTGTGAAGTGGAAACTCCTCTTCCTGCCTGCTTTTTCTAGGTTCTGGTGTCTGCACCCCTACTCCAGCAGCTGAGACTGGGGACACAATGTAGTTGCAATAGCAGCAATCCATTAAGTTTGCAGCAAAGATTTTGCCAAAGGCTTGGAGTGTCCTGTCTTTCTTCTGAAGCATTCAGTAGTCCTCAGCAGGCTTGGCAGGCACTCAGGAACTTATAAGAGGTGTTCAGTATCAAGCACCTTGGGAGAGAGACATAGAGTACAAATAAATGAATGATCAGATGAGATAGAGAGGGCTGACAGGACTTAAAGAATGTTAATGTTGATAGGGAATCACATGAAAAAGAGCTGTGTGTTCTTTTTGGTCCTGTTCCTCCTCTCCTCCAGTCACAAGAGATGCTGTAAACATAAAAATGCCTTCTAGTCCTACTTGAGAGGAGTTGTAAATAAGAAGGAATGAGAAACAGGGTAGAGGGACTAGGTCTGTGCATTGAAGGAGCCTGCTCCCTCTGACCCCAAACCTATTCCATCCACAGCAACCTCCATGCACCCTTTCCTGCATTTGAGGGCAGCTATTCCTTAACAGGAAGAAGGAACCTGTGATGCTGGAAGAGACAACCTTGCACACAGTAATTAAGATTAGTGTGTTTGCTAAATACAAAGCCTGTGTAGAGTGATTTCTATTATAGGGCACACAGCTTTGGCAAGTAGGAGTCCAGGTGCATGCATTTTGGACTTTTGAAAACAAATATTTCCAAATAGTACTTCTTACCAGGTTCAACAGAGACAAACTAGCTGTGTGTAAAAATATTTAGACATGTTGAAACTATTCATTGACTTTGAGACTGATTTAAAATGCTCCTATATTGATTACCAAAAGCATGTGTTTAAACTGAAGTTATTTAGTAAACCTGGTTCAAGTGATATCACTGGATAAAATCAGAAAGAGGTTTCCAAACCTGGTATTTCAAAGACTTAGCAGCACACATGTTTTAGTCATGTAAGTAGATACACTGGTCAGCCTTCTTTGACTTTACTGTGGTCAAAACTGTTCTCTACACAGCCAATAAACCCCAAAGGAATATTGTAAATAGTTGCATACAGCATTATTAAACATGCAGAAAAGGTAGACATGTGACTGATAGACATTTTCAGGCAAAGACATCCACAAAACCTGAAGGCATACAGAGATTTCCAGGGATATGCTCTACAGCTCATCCCTTCTTCAGTTCTTTACCGGGATTTAGAGTTTGTTTCTGAAGGTGTTCTTTTGGAGGTTTGAGCCATCTCTACCATTGCTTCTTAATCTTTATTATAACAGTTTCAATTTTACCAGTTTTCACTGGGCACAATATTTTTTTTCAACTGTCTGGCTCTTGTGTACTTTCCATTCCCAAAACACTGTATAAGCATTTTGTGTTGGATATATTGCCTCCATCTGTCCCTTGAAGCACTTAAAATTGCCTTTATGAAATATGTATACCGTAAATCAAGCATATAGTCCCTTTGAATGAATCTGCTCTAGAGTGCTTTCCAAGTCATCAGGCAAAACAGGCAGCCTGCAAACCCAGGTGTTGCCTTAGAAAATAAACACATCGGCAGCATATCAAAGTTAGCCCAGGAAGGTGTTCTCAGCCTCAGAATGGAGTTTTTCTCCATTATTGCTCCTACAATAACAGAAATGATGATGTGAAACATTGTGTTGTGCTGCTCATCCCCTGATGTGCAGCACCAATTCACACACCAAGGTGAGATATTTCAATTTTTTGTTCTAGTTTGCACAAAGTAGGGAGATAACCTACAAAAGGCTGGCTCCCTGATCATCAAGACTATGCATTTTAACAAACAAAGGCATCAGTACTCACTAGTTACAGATTACTTATGTTTTTTTACTAATTAGTACTCAAATTCCTATTAGTTGTATCTCTTGCTCTACATGCTAATTAGTCTGCATGTGCAGCTTTTCCCTCCAGTTGAGTCTGGGGTCTGCTCTAAGTAGGTGGTCAATGAGTCGATGGTCACAATCTGCCACTGCCAGAATTGCCTTTCCCCCAGTTACTGCTGAGTTCTGCTGACTTCACTCCTGGTGGCTCTCATCCAGACAGCCCATTCATCTTGGGATTGCCTTCTTTTTTTCTTAAAACAAAAGATTAGCCAAGCATTCAATATTCACAATGCAATTGCTTAATCATAACTGTCCATCTAGAGCTACTGAGTAACAGCTGAAAAACAAATTGCAAAGTTTGATTCAAATCTTGAGCCACTCACGTCTTGGGGGGGCTTGATATCATTTGTAAAAGTCCTGACTTAACTAAAGAATTTCTTCTTCATTGAAAGAGCGTCTTAAAAGCTTTCTACAACATTGAACCAGCTATCTTTATAAAACTTCTGAGCAGTGTTTGCTTTCTTCACACTTGTGATCAGAAAAAAAAAAACCAAAAGGGTTAAATACTGGGAACTAGTACCAAAACTGGGATAAAACCCAGTTATTTTTTCCTATTATACACATTTCTGCTTTTGTGAGTCCTTTGGTTTTTATCTTAAAAGATGCAAAGAGGATTTTTTTAAGTAAGTTTGTGCAACAGGAAGAGTTCCCAAAATTTTCTTCATGTTTTTCACAATTTTATTAACATATTCTGAGATCACTCTTTCAGTGTTGTTTGTATTCCTTCATGAAACATTTTTGAATATAGACATTTTATACTGCTCCATGTTTAGAAAACTGCTAGCTTTGTCATCTGGATGGTCCCAGTGATAACACTTATCATCCTTTATTCTGTTTCCAGTCAATAACACTGGGAGGTTCACTCCCATTTCCCCTCCTCCTCTGCCTCCTTTCTGGCATTCTGCCTATGGCCCTGGAGTAGCAGGCGTGTATTATCAAGCAGTAACACCCGTTGCTTCAGGCATGCAGATCTCTTCAAATCACCTTCTTCATGCCCCTCATCAGCTGTTGCTGCTTTATCACTTTATCACTTTTGTCAGAGGGGCAGCAGGCACCAACCAGTCCTAATCCAGGACCAGCTGAGATGCCATTCTGTCCTAACAGCAGTACAGCAGCACCACCATAATATTACTTACTGGAAACTGGACAACCTAATCAGTTTTTTTTTTTCTCCAAAAAAATTAGTTTAATCCTTCTTTATGCGTGTTACTGATATTTGTCAAATAAGACCGGAATCATTTAATAACAAAGGAAATATTGAAGAGCTATTATGCACAATTTTTAATGAGTTTTGAATGAAACTCCACACCACTCCAGCAAAACTTTGTCTTAATATGAAGTGTTCCTAATTTTCTTCTTTATGCATCAAGATCTTCTAGATCAGTCTCACATCTAGCAAGACATACAAAAATATTGAAAAGTTTTGCTGTGAAATATAAGCATTTTAAAGTGCAAATTCTACCTCACCTTCTCTATAGTGCAAAAAAATTTCCATAAACTAATTATTTGACAAGGGGAAAAAAAAGACAAAAATCATTTGGAGTTGACTGTGCATGATGCTTAATAACTTGAGCAAATTGTTACAGCGTGTGATGTAAATGTTATCCTTCAGTACAAAGAGGAACCAAGTCCACCCAGTATATGTACTTTGATGATAGTCTCCAACATACCATATGCTCTGTAGGAATTAATATGGCTGGAGTAAGACTCTGGCATGACCATGGCACCTTTGTACGAGCCTTTCCATACCACAGTGAGTTATTGCAGTTGTAATCAAAAGGCTATGGTGCCTTTTTCCTTGACCTGCAAAGTTACAGACTTTTTCTGTGCCACATACCTTGACCTAAGGTGCCAAAAGAACTGCTGGGTTCCTGGAGAAGCCTTCATGTCCCCAAATAATCAGATGTTAGGAATTTTCCTCCAGATCTTCTTCAAGGATAGATATGCACACCAGTAATGACAGACAGAAATTACCTCCATTCTGAATCCATGGACAAACTGCACCTGCTGTCCCTAAGGACCTGTAGTGCTCTGAGGAGCACTGACATCAAACGTGCAGAGATCCCAAACTGTGAAGACTCAGTTCAATATAGGTAACTGTCCTGATTTTAGCTGTGATAGAGTTAATTTCGTCTCAGAAGCTGTTACAGTGCTGTGTTTTGGATTTGGAATGAGAATGATGTTGATAACACACTGATGTTTTGGTTCTTGCTAAATTGTGTTTACCTAACTCAAGGACTTTGATTTAGTTAATGGGTTTTTGGTTTGAGGTTTGGGTTTTATGTTTGTTTGGGCTTTTTTTTTTGGGGGGGAGGTGGTTAGGATTGGCTTGTGGGGGTTTTGTTGGTTGGTTGGGTTGGGATTTTTTGGTTTTTTTGGATTTTTTTGTCTCATGCTCTACCAGAGAGGAGGTATGCAAAAGAAAATGGGAAGGAACATAGCCAGGTGACCCAAACTGGCCAAAGGGATAGTCCACACCACAGAGCATCATGCCCACTATATAAACTGGGGGACTTACACAGAAGGGGGGCCAGTTGGGGTTCTGGAAGGGGGATCTGGCATCAGTCAGTGGATGATGAGCAATTGTATTGTGCATCATTTGTTCTTCCTTTTTTATTGTCCTTATTATTATGATTTACCATTATTACTATGTTTTAGTTTGGTTTTGATTATTGAACTGTTCTTATCACAACCTGCAAGTTCTATTTTGATTCTGCTCCCTATTCCACTGGCTAGGGGGATAGAAGGGGCTTTGAGTGAGCAGCTGCATGGTGTCTGATTTCCAAATGGGCTTAAACTATGACAGTAATGTAATTTAATTTGCTAATTCCAGGGGAAACTGTGTTATAAATACAAACTACTTGTCTCACTTATGCATGGTTAATATGCTAACAGAGGTTGACAAGTGTAAAGAAGGATCACATCTTTCTTATTTGAATCCATAGCATTAAAAAGTTATTTGGTTTCTTTCTTTCTTTCTTTCTTTCTTTCTTTCTTTCTTTCTTTCTTTCTTT
>VYXF01010734.1:1831115-1846550 GCA_013397295.1 Polioptila caerulea | reverse complement strand
GAGAGGAGAGGAGAGGAGAGGAGAGGCATATGTGAGCGTCAGTAGAAAACCACACTGAGGGAAGCCAAGCAGCCTGTCTCTAACAGACCTTTGCTTTTAGGGGAACTCAGGACATGGGTAAACTTTCTGGCCCTTCCTCATTGTTGACATATATGGCCAGTATCGCATTAAGTCCTCTCCTTCAAGATACAGATTATCACATAAACATGATCCTCCATTTTCATATTGTTTGGAATTAAATTTAAGCATACACTACTAGCATGGTTAGTGTTGCTACCACAGTAACTTATTTCCCATATTTCTGCAACAACACAATTCAAAATTGAAAGAATGAATGGGACTTTAAGACAGAAGAACCCCCTATAAAGGAAATAATCTCATCAGGCTTCTGAACTGAACTAAACAGTCCTGTTTAAGTGCAGAGGAGACCAAAATTAGTATGTGCAAGAGAGCCTGTACTGCTTATGCAGCTTCAGGAAAGGGGAGCTGCCACAAAGGGATTATTCCTGGTACTTACTTCAGACATCACTTTCAGCACATATGATCAAAAAGAAAAAAGAAAATAAGGATTGTGTCATCATTAAGATTTTAATTAAGGAATGAGAATGGTTAATAAAACAGGAAATTCTTCTTTTTTTATTTCCTGAGGATTTATTAGGTAGCCAACACAGGACAGCTCCAGGAAAAACACTTGTTTAACAATTGAACAAAAAAAAAAAAGATACATTTGAAGGCCATTTCTTTGGCAGCTCTCTTCAGCATGCAGAAAGGCTTCTCTAAAAATGTTACAGTTTACAGTCAATCTAAAGATGCCATGTATCTTTTATGGGAGATTCAAAGTGAAACTAATCTGCTTAAGGCCATCATGACCTTGCAATAATGTATATTGTCTGTCCTCATCTCATGTTCAGAATACCAGCATGACAATCAGATTTTCCTAGAGAACGTATTATTAATCTCTGCCCTTTATAATAAACTGTTAGTTTTATCTGTACTGTACACAATATGAGCCCAGGAAATTTGAAATGTCAAATACACATCCTTTATGGAAGTCCCACAGCCCAGCAATGTGGGAGTGGGACTCTCTTTTGAGACTGGAAAGATATACGTTGTGATTTCCCTTAGCTCAGGAGAAGAAAAATGCCAATGACTGCAGAGAAAGAAGTGCAAATTGCCCAGATGACAGTGCCCTGCATGTGAGCAGCTCTGTGCTGGTTTCAGGCATGCAGTTGGAGGGATGCACTCACTGCAGCAGGTGAGACTCCCTCCCACTTGGCTCTGCGGGTGGAGCTCCATCAGTTCCTGAATTAGGCCAGGTTTCCTCCTGGGAAAACCTCAGGAATTAGCAACTCTAATTGCATTACCCAGAGAGATTTTGGCCATGGTGAGAAGCCACACATGAGACTTTGATAAAAACTATCAGCCTTTTGCCCATCTCCAGATACTTCTTAGCAAGTTTACCCACTCTAAGTAGATATAATTTGGCAGAATCATGGCTTTGTTTAGGCTGTATAGCTTTATACAGTCAGCTTGACAGCCAGGGACTGAAGGAAAAGGTGATAGGAATACTTAGAGCTGGAGAGCCTAAGACAAAGAGCAGTGCAAATACAGCCATCC
The DNA here is from genome assembly GCA_013397295.1 of Polioptila caerulea. NCBI lineage: Eukaryota > Metazoa > Chordata > Aves > Passeriformes > Certhiidae > Polioptila > Polioptila caerulea. The sequence continues at coordinate 1,844,933 of VYXF01010734.1, read as the reverse complement.
AATAAAAGTGCTTGTGTTCCATCTAGATTCTCTTGCCATTTAGATTTGGAATAATCTGATAAGTTCAGGTTATTCAGCACCTGGAATGCTCCATTTGCTGCTTGCCAAAAATAAATTATTAAGCTTTATTTTTTGTTCTAGAGGGCACTGGAAAGGGAAGCCATGGAGAAAAAGATAAGAGAGTATGCTTTTCTCTATTGAGAAATACTTAGAATACTCAGCAATGTGTTTACAATTTCTAAGTACACCTGAAGTCTGCAAGAGATCAGAATTTCGGGCCGACCAACATGAGAGAATTCAGGAGCTGCTCAGTCAGAAACAATGGGAAGAACAGGTCTCACAAGAATGCCAAAAGATGAGGATGGCTGCACCCTGGTCATTTCCTTAGCAAGGGAGAAAATGAATATTTCTCTAATTTTGCCACTGGTTAAGTATGACGTCCTAAGGGAAACAGTGTCTTAATGCTGTTTCCCTGCTCACAGAAAATATATCCATGCGCAGTTCTGTTCATATTCACTGCTATGCCAGCAAATGTGCATCAAATGCCTTTCCACCAATGCTTTTTTTTTCAGAATCTCTACCAAACCATCCAAACCATGGGTTTTTTTCAGTGTTGAGGGACAGTTTGAGAGACTATAAACTGTAGCTGCTGCAAGATACACACAAAAGCAAAGTGAAGAGAGGAATAAAAATCTCCTGCCTGCTTTGATGACAAAATTGTTGGTACAAAAAGGAAGTATAAATGTTTTAGTTCTTTTCTTTTACGTTTCTACAGCTGCCAGACTCATCCTCTGCTAAATTTCAGTATTTCAAAAATGCAATTACTTAACTGCAAGGGGTTTTGCTGATGAATTGAAATCCCATCCCTCTAGTTTTGAAGCTAACTTTTCCAAACCACTTTATCAGCCTTTTTTGTACCTGGGTGTAGAGATTCCCCCGGACCCAAACTCAGACTATGTCTTCTGTATGCAATGATCTTTCTTCATATTCGCTTCCTTACCCAATCAAAAACCACTTTCATCCTTCATTAATATGTATCTTCTAGTTAGACAAAGGACTTGTCAGTGGAACCTAGGAAAAGGAAAGGGGAAGGAAGAAGAGGAAAAGAGTTTATTTGGGGAAACCACTTCATAAGCACCAAGGATACCTCTGACTGCTATTTCTGAAGTACAAAACAAAAGCAAAAACTTGCATTTAGACCTATAAGTCTGACTGAAACCAGTACAGCTGCCAAATCATTTGGCTGATTAGGGAAAATTTCACTAGGCAGTACTCTCCATCATGCTGTTGTTTCCTCTTGTGAGTTACATATTCAGTTAAGTGAGCAGAAGGAAAAGGTCACTGAGTTAAGGAGAGAAAATCTCCAATAAGGAGGAGAACTCAGTTCCCACTAATACTAATAGTTGATATACAATGATAATGAAAAAACAGTTACCATCTTGATAATTAAAAGGTAATTGTCTAAACCTGTGGCTGTAGTATAAAGGGAGATGTGCTAACCCAACTGAAATTTGTGCAAGTATCATCAGCAACTAATCATACGCTTCTTCTCTATAGGTTTGCTTGAATTTGCTTATTTTGGAGACAAAGCAAAGCTTTAACCTCATTTGTTAAAACTGTATAGGCAGCAGAACTAGCCAGTGTTTTACTCTGTTCCATGACCTACTAGTAAAGTTCTCAGAATCAGCAGATTTCCAGGTGCAGAAATTTTGACTGGTGGCAATATACACGACAGAAGTGACTCGTGGGTTGTAAGATTAATAATGAACAAACTAGCTCTGATGTGTGTCCCAGCAATGTATTCCAGTGATACCTTGTCCTGGCTTGATGCTGAATTGTATCCCCATTCGTCTGTCTAGCTTAGAAATAAGTTTTGCACCTTTAAAACTGGGTCTTAGAATGAAGGAGAAGCGGTGGAATGTCTGAGGCAATTGTTTTCAAAACATAAAGAGTTTTCAGCTTTCCCTCACTCACGGCCTGNGAGCTGCAGCCACGGGAGAGAGAGACTCTGGGAATTTGTCATCTCTGCGGAGTGGCCAGAGGGTTTGTTGGTCAGTATTGCTCATTTGTTGTGCTGGGGAGTGCTTTGCCTGTTAAATAAACAATTTTTTTCCACTTTCCTCCAAGGAAATTTTTTTTTTCCTATCCCAAACCAGCTGGGAGGAGGGGCGGTTCAGATTTACTTTCTAGAGGGACTCCATCCAGAAGTTTTTCCCCAAATCTGCCCTAAACTAGGACATACATATTTACCATTTTACACCAGCACATTTCTGTGATGTGGCCTGAAGGTCACCAGCATTAAACATATGACAAGATAGCCAGGTTCAGTCATCATTTACAACAACATCAGTATTAAGACATCAGCAAGAGAGAGAGAGATCAAGAGCACTTGGATTTTCTTCTGGAAAGATACAGAGCAAAAACCATAGTAATGCCTTTCCCACAAATTTTACATGGGCAGAAGTGATGGAAGCATGTAAGTACTAATTCATAATCCTTGGAATTAATTTCTAAATTTTTTTATTGTATCCACTGAGACTCTCAAAACACTTTTGTTATAAAATCATTCCAGTTAGAATTTGTAGGGAAGTTCTAACTCCTTGAAAGTTGTGCTCATTCTGAATGGGAAAAAAAATCAACTTTTTATAGTTTCTTTAAAGACAGTTTCTAGAGGAGATGCTGTTTCAGGAAATTTGAAATGTATTACCCTAAGATAATTAACTAGTAAAGAGGTTTGAGTTTCAATAATGAAATTTTATTTATTCTGAAAAGGATCCAAATTAATCACACTGACATTGTTAAAATGCTTTTCAATTCTTTTCATCATAGAATTTCATGAAAAGCATTTTTCACATAATTCAGTTTTTAATGAAGCTTCATTTTCCAAAAGAGAAATTTTCCAACAGAAAATCTCTTACCTTTTTAACTTTATCCTTTGTTTTCTGTACTCTATTCATCTGACACAATTATACAAATGCTGGGCAGACACTTGCACCATTACCACTACCACAATTTCTAGGCATGAGTCTCTCACTCCATCTGTCAGTACAAAAGTGTATTACAAGACAGACATTAAAGCTCAATGTATTTTATAGATGGAAGGTTGTCTAAGGGTTAAATATTGATACCAAACCATACTGGTGGATGCTATAAACCTACAGCACACCCCAGCTTTAATCTAGTTTTTCATATTGGAAGTGAGTGCTGGCTAAATGAGGCCCTTCTGCTTTTAAAGAGGTGAACTGAGAGAAATGGGTAGATTAGGAAAAGAAGCTTATCTAAAAAAAATTAGGAGGGAGGAGTAAGGCCTGAAGTTGAAAAATACATAGACAGTATCTCAATTAACAAGCAAAAGCTTTCCAAAGAATGGATGTACTTGAAGCATGGTAAAAAAATTAATTGGTTCTCTTGAGGTTAATAGGGAATTAGAGAGAGGATGGAGTCGCATTGCAGACCTGTTGTGTAATTTCCCTGCCTGCTTTTGCAATTGAAATGGATGGAGATTTACTTTAGCTGGAAGCCCATTTTCACAAACACAAAGAAAAGAACTAAGAAATAATTCTTAGCTTTCAGGACAAGAAGGACACAGCAGAGCCAAAGGGAGTTGAAGCAAAAGATTTGTGAGTGGGAAACTGTCTGAAGTAACTACTGACAAATATTTGTCAGACGGACTGGGAAAAAATGTAAAACAAATATCAATATTAGAATCAAGGCTTATTTGCCAGAGATTAACAACTTTTATTACTGAGCACACACATGAAAATCTGACCTTTGGCAAGGAGATATAATTAGACAGTGTGCACTGCAGGCAGTATGGCTTTTCCCCCAAGGACAGCTCGAGAAGCAGCAGGGAAAAGCTGAGGTGCACCGGGGTTATAAAGCTGAGACCAGCACATTGTGGGCACATGTCACCTGTGTGGCAAATATTGCCCATTGTCCTTGGGAGGAGAGGAGGGTGCACACACTCTGCAGCTCAGGAACCTTGCCACGTTGGTGAGACATGTAAGAGCTGGCTACAGCCTCTCCATGTCCTGGGTCTTCTGCAGATGCACCTTCGCCCTTACTCTATCTAGATAGTCCAGAGTTGGCAGAGGAGTTGTATCCCAGCCTGTGGCAATATTCCTTTGCTAAGGGCTGCTTTAGTGGCTTTGAAATGTCTTACACATAACTTGCTTCCTTTTCAAGTGAGATCCACCTGATAAATACTTCTGTTTATTGTTCAACTGCCTTGTGTTCCTCATTGTTGGCAACACAAAGCAAGTAAGGCTGGTAAATCTCAGCTCTTAATTAAGGCTATGCTGAGAGCCAAGGACTCTGTCATAAATACCCATTTTATTGCTACGTGCAAGAAACTAGGAGAGCAGTGCAGACTGTTTGAGTGTGAGCTACTAAACAGAAAAGGAGAATTTATAGAACTCATCCACCAGCTATCCTTAAATTCAGCATTAATTTTCCTCACCTCCCAGGCAGACTCCTGTTCTCCATTTATGTCTGCTGAGCAGGTAGGCAGCACAGCCAGGACCAGGATGGAGCATCCAATGCTTTGCAAAGCACCAAGCAAGAAGGTTTGTGGGAAGGAAGCTGGCATGGGAATAACATGACTGCAGAGGCAACCAACGGGAGAGACTCCTCTGGACCAAGACCCTGGGGCTACCAGGATCTTGTGTCTTATAGATAAAAGAGACATCAGCTGGGCTCCTGTGAATATTTACAAAAATAATAATACAAGGGGAAAAACACATCTGCTACATATCTCCATAAACCTCTAAAGAGGTTTNCTCATCCACCAGCTATCCTTAAATTCAGCATTAATTTTCCTCACCTCCCAGGCAGACTCCTGTTCTCCATTTATGTCTGCTGAGCAGGTAGGCAGCACAGCCAGGACCAGGATGGAGCATCCAATGCTTTGCAAAGCACCAAGCAAGAAGGTTTGTGGGAAGGAAGCTGGCATGGGAATAACATGACTGCAGAGGCAACCAACGGGAGAGACTCCTCTGGACCAAGACCCTGGACCCAGACCCTACATGTCTCCATAAACCTCTAAAGAGGTTTCAGACTTTAAATCCTTGCTCAGTCAAGAAACTGGAATTGCCTAGGAATAATCATAATGATAAATCAAAGACAAATGGGGAAATTATTAAATCTGCCATATTTTTAAATTTTTATGCATTGTATCCATCACAGGATTTCATCTTATATTCATCAAAATTAATGCTCCTCCTTGTAATCTCTTCTGAAATTAAATCACTTTCTACCTTAAGAAACAGGATCAGGAGTTAACAGCTTTGAGTTATTAAAGATGCTGCAGTTAAACACAGAGTGCTATTCAGCAGACAGGAGTGTTCAACAGACCGTGCCAGCTTCTGCAAACACTGCCTGTGTCTCTCTCTCTCTGTAAGCACTTTCCCTGCTTTAATTTGCGGTTTGCAGAAATTGATAGCCCATTAGTAGGTATCTTAGGTCATCATCCTGTTAATAGCTTCCATGGTTTAATCAAATACACAACAAGTACTACTAACCCTTGTTAATTCCCAAATTCTTATCCATGAGAAAGGCTTAGTGTGGGCAATGCTCTTTGTGCAGATGGAGTTTGTACATGTATGCATTTTATCTCTGCTGCTCTCATTTAACCTGTTCACACCCTTTGAATTTTAGGAATTGAAATACAAAATGGAGGGAAAGAAAATAAGATGGGGACCAGATGTGACTGCTAAACCTCTTTCCATGCACCACAGCTTTCTAAAGACTAAATAAAATTGCTGAATGTCATGCAAAGGGGAATAGGAGACTAGCTTTGCACAGCTTTAAATCTCTTGTTTTAGTGACTTATTAGGCAAGATTCAGAATTTCTGAAGTGTTCCATGTCAGAAACTCACTGGCAATCACAAAACAAATAAAACAAAGAACAATGTTATCCAAACCACCTTCATGCTGTTTCATCATAGGACAATTTTGATTTTTATCTAAATATGATAAGGTCAAAATTAGTTAAAATTAGTATAGGCACCATGTTTATTCTCCAAAATATAAATAATAGATTTATAAGTTCTGTTCTCTAAAAAAAGCAACATATATTTTCTGTCCCTTTTATATATTAAGGTAGAATATTTGTCAATGTCATTTTAATATTTTAAAACTTTTGTCAAATCATTATTCACAAACATGTTTGATGATTTACTTGTTTAGTTCTGAGCTAATGTGGGAAAGTTGGAAAGATTATTCAAATATTATTCTATTCAACAAATTCTAGTTGAGAGCCAACAGAAGGCATGTTTGCAGAAAATATACTTTTCTAGCACTCCAATTCAGAGAGACTGGAAAAAATTACCTAAAGCTTTTGGTTACGTAGTAGAAGGCTGTAGTGTAAAAAATAAAATCAAAAATGAAGGAGCGTTTGTCTCCTGGCAGATTTGTGTTCAAATTGGAGACCAGAGCATGCCTGCAGCCTGAGTCATTGTGCTAAAAGGTGAAAACCTTTAGGATTTTACATGCTTTTTACAGCAAAATTGCACCAGATGAGAAGAGAAAAATAGCAGATCCATGACGGTTAAGGCAAGAGTCAGCTACTGAAAATAAAAACCTTAGAGCCATGTGCTGTTCCAAGACTGCATAGCAGGGCCACAGTGTGCAGAGCACTTGGCCCTGTGGCCATGGGACAGCCCATGGCTGTGCCCAAGCTGCCCAGATGGCCAGGGGACAGCCCTAGTTCTAGATCCTTTACATGGCTATTCCTGTCCCTGACTTTTCCAGAGAAGCAGCATTTCCTCAGGCTGTAGCTTGTGCTGCACCTGATCTGTAGATTAATGGAGTTCAGCAATCTCTGCTGTTAATCTCTCACTTTTCAGGAACATGATCTGTATACTTATTTACACTTATATTGCTACTCATGAATGTATAAGCGACTGTGAAGGGAACAAAAATAAAAATAAAAAATAAGTCTCGTGGGAACTCTGATTTCTAATTAGAAACACTGCACATCTCTTATAATTTTGGCTCACAGAAGTTAATAGAAAATGAGATCAAAGGCAGCTTGTGTTTACCAATGGTAGATTATGCCAGACCAAGTTTCTTTGATGTGCTGAGAGATCTGAATAGGAAATGCAGATCTCATCTATCTGAACTTCAGGAAAACATTTAATGTGCTGTCACTTGGGGCCATATCTGCTAGATGAATGGTAAAGGAACTCTCAAGAGAAATGGAAAAATGCATGAAGTTTGGAACAAGACAGATGACACACTGATTCTGTTGAAAAGAAAATTACTATGCTGGAAGGAGTTTAGTAGTAGAGATTCTTGTGGGTTTGTGGTGGGTTAGTCATTTTCTGTACCAGCACTTACACTGTTACTCCCCCCTCATCCTGATAGGGTTCCGAGGGATTTTCTTACCAGGTGCTCCAGGGCTGCACAGCAAATGAATGCAATGCAGCCCTGGACCCTGAGCTGCATTGCTCAGCCAGTGGGAGCCAGTGTAACGAGGCAGTTCCCTTCCTTCCTCCTGGGCAAATCCTGCCCTGGGCTGCCAGGGAGGGTTTCAGTACCCAGCAAGTGCAGGGAAGGGAATGCCTCCCACTTCCCTTCAGCATGGACACTTTCAGAAGAGTTTCCAGGGCTGCACAAACACCAAAAATCTTCTGGACTCAAGTGCAGTTGACAGTACTGCCAGGTCATCTGTGAACTCATTAAGAGGTTCCTGTGCTGAGTAGAAACAAACAACAAACACAGGAGAGCTTTCATCCCTACTTTAAAATGATATTTGTAATTGATACTGGCATGACGTGACAAAGCAGAAGGCTGCAATATCATCCAGGAGGATCTAGGGAACTTTGGGGCATGGAGTCAAAGCAGTGTGCTGATCTGTCATCAAATATGTTGTAAGATCCTGCCCCTTGGACCTGCAATGAGATTTGTGTTGCAGACGGCAAGTAGATCATCTGAGGAGATGGCAAACCAGGGATTTATTTTCAAAGGAGAAGAAGTATCTAAAAAGTATTGTCTGAGCTCCTGGAGTAGGTCCAGCAGAGGATGAAGATGATGAGAGGATGGGAGCACCTCACTTATGAGGAAAGGCTGAGAGAGTTGGGCCTGTTTAGCCTTGAGAAGAGACAACTGAGAGAGCACTTCACCAATGTCTGTCAGTCTGTGAAGGGGAGGTGTCAAGAGGATGGACCAGGCTCTTCTCCTTAGTGCCAAGCAATGGTACAAGAAGCAACAGGCAGAAAATGATACACAGGAAGTTCCACCTGAGTATGAAGAAGAAATTCTATACTGTGCAGATGACCTTTCACTGGAACAGATTGCCCAGAGAGACTGTGGAGTCTCCCTCACTGGAGATGTCCAAGAACCATCTGGACACAATCCTGTGCCATGTGCTCTGGGATGGCCCTGCTTGAGCAGGGAGGATGGACTGGGTGATCCACTGTGGTCCTTTCCAACTTGACCTGTTCTGTGATTCTGCACTAATTTTAGCACAGAGGACAGGACATGTAATGACATTTTCCTTGTGAGCTCTTTCTGAAAGGTGGCATAAAACCCTTGTCCCTTGCTTTGGAAAAGAGAAGCAAATGAGTAGCAGTGCATGGAAGCAGACATGGTGAGGGAACTGGCAGCTTCTTTTAATGAGAGAAACATTAAAATGTTTAACTTAATTAGCTCAGCAGAATCAAATCTGAAAGAAGAAACAATTGTTCTCTGTAAAGCTATCAAGACCAAACCTCAGGGAAGAAAAAGACTTTTAACTGACAAAGCAAGACACAGAAATAACCTGGCCATGAATATGTTTAGTCTGGAAAATAGGGGGGAATGTAACTACCAGGAAGCAGGGTTGTCTCCCATTAAAGGCAAAAATAAGCCTATGCACTTTTAGGACGGCAGCTACTAAGAATATGGAAGGGCCACCTGGAGTACCACCATCCTGCATCAGGAAAAAGAAAACATGAGCAGTCAAAAGGCATTTCTAGTTTGCAGCTGGACATACAAACCAAAGGGATACCAAATTGCATGGCAGTTAAGTAAAACCACTTCATCTCTCAGTGGGAGAGATTGCTCTCCAAGCAGTGTGTTAATGCTGGGATTAAAAGGCCAGTCTTACATCAGAGCAATTCCTTGGCTCTGGGGTTATAAGTGAAACTGGAATCATATCTACCTGGCCCACTTTGGACCCTTCTGCTCCTGGTCCTAAAAGCAAGGAACAAAATGAATGGCAAGAAGAACAGCAGGTCCACAATAAGGAACTTCAGCCAGCATTCAGATCCACAGCTGAAGCTGAATTGCAATGGCAGAAGGCTGGTTACAAATACTCTGTGCTGGAAAAAACACAGGACCTTATAGAAAAGCTTACATATACTTTTGTTATGAGTTATTGAAACTCCACGTAGAAAATGAATGCAATTTAAAGACAAAAAGGTCTCTGAACATTACCAGAATGACTTCCTGACGTGCCTTGCTCTCTGTGCCTGCCAACCAGTAGCCTGCAGGCTTGAAATGTTGTTTTGGGCATGTGTCTGTCTGTGAAGCATCCTCTCCTTAGCAGAGCAATTGGATCACTGCTTAGGGAGGTGCCATTTGAGCAATCCCCTCTTGGCTGTGGCTGAGGACAAGCTGTTGCACTTCTGATTAATTCCCAAAGTAAAAATCATTACAAGCTTTGTGTAGACCACAAGATGGCACAGATGTGGTAGCTATATAGAACTGCATAAGGCTGCCCAGAATGAACACATTAGAAATAAAAATTAAGATAGAGTATAGTATAACTTTGGAGTTGGAGTGGAGAGAAAAATATCCTATTTTGATTTAAAAAATCTAATTTATACTTGAAGGACTGTTCTTGGAGTCTATAAACAACACAATGCTGACATCTTTTATTTACAGTAAACAATTGCTTATATATTTAGAATGAAATAACTGAAAGCAGAAATTACTTTTGAACAAAGTAATCAATTTTGTCTGAGATCTAACAGAAACTGGGTATTTTAGATTCTTTTCAATCAAATGGTACAATCATTATAGAATGGCTTTTTATTGATCTATTTTCTTAAGCTGGAAAATTCTTTAATATCAACAAAGGCTGTCTATCCTACAGAAAATTCCATTTGCGACCATTTTCAATTTTTGAATAGCAAAAGAGTTGTAGAACAATTCCTAATTAGATGTCACATACTGGTGACCTTTTGAAAATAGCCTTTTTATGACACAACCACAAGGCAATGAATGCACTCCATGATACAATAAAGTTAGTGATATGGATTTATAGGTTTCAAATTCACTGCTCTGAAAGCATGTCACAAGGGAATGGACAGTATAGGTGTACTGTCCCCAGGATATGTGCTTTTATTGTCCCTAAACTACTGAGGACATTATTTGAGGTAAAGAGAAGAAGATGTATATCAAGAACTATGCAGGGAGGAGGAATTTCATGATATCTCTGTTATGGATCTTTTAAACAAAAATTATGTGATTTATATTATTCACCAGTGAGTTTTACCATTTGTCTGGGAGCTGTTAAGCATCTAGCACAACAGACTGATATTCCATGGTTAAGATTTCTAGGAACATCTGCAATAAAAATATTCACTTTCTATCTATGTGCTGCCATGTTTGTCAATATTTTTTACAAATGTCAGGGATTTGGAGAGGTCCCTTTATGGCAGAATAATCAAAATGTAAACATAAACTTATCTAAATACTTATATATATATATATGTGTGTGTGTGTGTGTGTGTGTGTATGTATATCTGCCAGAAATATCTAGATTAAGTCATCTAACCTATATCCAAAGAGAAGGAAAATAATAACTTCATTTTTCAGTTTTTCAGTTCTGTAGTAGATAAGAATTCCTGATTAGCATTCAAATGAAAATCTGGCCTTCCTGAATTTGCTGCATTTCATCTAGGCAAACTGTTCTCTGGCTTGGACAGTGAGGAGACACAGAAGCCTATACTTTTTAAAATGAGATCTGAAACTTTAATTAAAAACTTTTTATTTGGGTTGATAACCTTCCTTATGTAAGTAACTGGGAAATGCCTCTGACTGTTCTTGTTATGCCTGGGGCAATATTTATAAGGAATATCCTAGTAAGAAAGTGATTTGTACAGTCTCTGAAAGTTAAAAATACCTCTCACAGTGAAACACATAGAATGTCCCTGTTGTTTATTGCATCCTTTGATAATTGTGTTCTGGCTTTTGTAGAGAATACACATCCTAAAATCTTGTTTACAGTTCCCAGTTTGTGTTGCAAGGAGTGACCATATTTTGAAATCATACGTGTATCTCTAGAATTTTGTTTTCCTGCCCTTGTCTTTATTGGTAAATGCACTAAGGAACCTTCTGTTTTGCAGGCTGAACAGTCTCAACTCTTTCAGCCTCTTCAGGCCAGCTGGAGGCCAGTTACTACAGTGGGTCAGCACAGGGACTGATCCTTGGACCAGCACTGTATAATAGCATCATAAAGACAAGGGGACAGGATGCACTCTCTGCAGATAATTTGTGGATCCAGGGGCTCCTAGGTGTACCAGTGCTACTAAATTCTTTGTTTGGGACCCTACAGAATATGGCCACGAATTTAACCTAGTTGTCTTTAGGTTGGGCTAGCACTGGGGCATTGAAGCAGCACCCACAAGTCTAGCAGCAGGATAATGGTAGCATTAGTGGGATAGGTCTGTCCAAATCACTTACTGTTATACTCAAATCCCATCTGTGAGCAGAAATTCTCTGGAAGTATTTTAGGTAGAAATCTCTCCAAAGAAGCACAATGTTCAGAAGCAAGCCAAAAGTTCAACATTTGTTACCAGAAATTATTTTGGTTTCTCATACAGAGTTGCATTTGGATGGAAATTTCTCCAAAGCTATGCTCTATTTGGATTAAGGCTTTTGGTTCTATCAAATAGCAGAATTGATTATTTATTTCAAGTAAAGCTCTATTAATTCTGATATTAAATATTTAACTGTTTATTGTATTCATTATTGTTAAAATCATTAACAGATATAATCACATCTCTTCCTCCTTTTTTTACATTTATTTGTGTTATTCTCCATAGCTTAGGACTGAGCATGATAACAGCTGGAGACCAGACAGTGCTTGGCACTGAATTCTCTGGCAATATAAAATTGCTAGAGACTTTTTAAGTAGATGGTGCCATATTTTCTCTTTCTGGAAGCATTCAGTTCCCTCCAAAGACAGACAGAAAGCAAAACAGAGTCTCATCTACAGTTATAACAATATGAACAAAGCATCAGTCAAAAAGGCCTTGAAAAGCCCTTTGCTTTCCCTGAGGTAAGAAGTTACAGGAGATGTTCCACTAGGCTGTGAGCACTGCCCAACTGGGGAGAGGGTTTTTCCTGCATATTCTGAGCTGTCAGCATGGCTGCAAGAGATGAAATCACTGAATTGGTATAAGCCAGGAGGTGTTTCAGACATCAGAATTTCAACAACTGCCAGGGATTTTCAAACTTGAAAGCAAAGAAAAGAGCTGGAATCATCACGAGGTACTGTTTCATGATGTATGAGATGAGAGATATGGGAGATCTATATCTGAGAATCAGCCTGGGAAAGGTAGGGAGAAAACTCTTCGGTTCAAAAAAACATTGGAATAATACAATTCTTCTTTTAAAAAAATCTCAAATCCATCTACAGAAATGAACTTGAGATACTCTTCTCAGATCCATGATCCTTTTATTGGATACATGTAATAAATGCCAGTTGAACAGGAAGGACAATGACCTACACCTTGAAGCTTATTTGGGCACCTAAAGCAGAGCTCAGGCACTGAACCTTTGCCAAAGTCAAACCCATGAGTCCATGTTACAGGTCTCAGACACTCTCCCAGATTGCTGTACTGTCTGTTTTATGTGTATATGTGCTCATTTCTGGCCCAGGTGTGAGGCACAAGGCATTTTTCCTAGTGGCAGTCACAGTAACAAAGTATGTTACATAAGAGTTGCCATTTGGCAAGAGGGCTCCTACACATGGAAGAAACTGTAGTTATTTACACACTCCAACTAGCCTCAAGCCTTTGAATAAATTAACCAGAGTCCTAAAAGTACCCTGTAGTCAATGGCTCCTTCTGAGCTCTTATAGACCAGGACCCTTAAGACTGGAATTAACACTTTGAGAGAGCTTCATCTTCAGCTGTGTGAAAAACTGCTCTTCCAGGCTTGATAAACAATTAGTGACTAAAGTTTTGCAATACAAATAACCTTATGATCCTCCCCTCTTAGGGGGAATGGGGCAGGAGTGTATGGGTTGCTTATACCTGAACCTGGCAGGTGCTGTGAACTGAACTTCTTTGGGTTTGGATTAAATAAATGTCATGGTTTAGAAATGGTACTTCCAGTTCCCTGTGCCCTCCTAGACTCTCCAAAACCACACATCTGCTCCCCTTTGCCCTTCTTCAAATCCCCTTCCCAATTCACTGGGTGGGCATTGAGAACTGGAGGCACAAAAGGCAAAGATCACGGCTTAAGGTAAGAACAATTTACTGGAAAAAGGAATGAGATAAGAAAATGAACAGTAACAGCAACAATACTAATGACAGAGGTTATAAGAAAAGAAACTATTCACATGGGGAAAAAACCTCCAGTAATAGAAAACTCCATGTTTTCTCTATTGGAAGGAATCCCTTCTCCCTGAAAAAGTGTCCCCTTCCCCTGCTCCCAGCAATGACATGAGGTGGCTCTGAATAACCTCAGTGCCCTAGCCATGCCCCGTCCCAGGTACTGCAAAAAATTAACCCTGTCCTGGCCAGAACAAGGACATTATGAAAACATTTTAGCTTTAGCATTTTAGCTGCAGACTAACAATAGCAGTTTTCTTCTACCTTTTTT
>VYXF01010734.1:1796624-1820179 GCA_013397295.1 Polioptila caerulea | reverse complement strand
CCCCACCCCCCCAGAAAAAAAAATATATTTATATGTATTTTTGTAATGTATTTGAACTAGGATCTGTAAAATGAAAAACAGTCAGACGAAACTAATCTTTGCATTCTGTCATATGCCTTCATTCAATGCCTTGATATCCATGACACAGAGCAGGGACATCAGGGTTTTCATGCAGAATTTTAAATGTAGAATTCTGAAACTGTATAAAATACTGTGATAATACATGCAGTATATTGACTAGAATAATCTGGGGACTTCAGCCCAGCTCTAAAAGTGTGCAATCATTGGCCCAACAAAAACTGTGGGTCATAAAGGATTCCTTAAAATAAGGCAAGTGCAGCAGTAGCATCCAGTCCCTTTCACTGGTGTCAGTGACCAAAGGGATTGATTCACAGATCATAGGCTTTTGAGTGACCCAACAAGATTTCCAGAAAACAGCCAAAACACCTCTGAACTGTACCTGTATGATCACCTGTATGATGTAGGAGGAAATCTTGCAATGCCTACTCCAGAGCCAGTTTTGCAGAGATCAGAATAGGTGTTTTCCTATTCATTATTTATTGACAGGGCCATTGTAGAATAAATGCTGACTTTGCAGGTGAGTCTTCTACCGTCTGTGTCGGCTCATGTGTCTGTAGGTGAGCTCTGGCAGATTGAAAGCTGCCTCACTGCAGCAGTCCTCAGACTGTGACTGCTGAGTGGCTCCAGCTTGTTTACCAGAGTGCTAGCTTATACCGTGCCAGAGGATTAAGGGAATAGGCCTCTGAGAGGCAGGGAAAGCACCTTGGGAAAGGGATCTCTTGGGTCTTCCCTAAAGTGAACTGTCAGAGTTGGCCTGCAGGCCCTCAAGACTGTCACTTAGTGGGTTAAATATTTTTCCAGGAAAAAATTTGTAGTTATACCAAAGCACAGAATGCCAAGACTTTGATTTCAGCATTTGTTTATCTAGGCCTGTATCTCCTAACCTGGGCCTTTAACATCCTGACATGTCATGAGGTCTTCAGCTAGCCCAGAGACTGCCCCAGAAGCTCTGCTCAGTGGCAGCTGCATCAGTGCGTGGGCTCTCCCCTCCACATGGACTGGCCAGAGCAGTCACAGCATGGCAGGGTGACACATCTCTTGTGAGACCTTCCTGGAGAAAAACAGCAATGTGCAGGAATCCCTCGGGGAAGCTCTATGCACCATGATACCCAGAAGAGCCGGGTCTGAGTGGCCCAAAGTGGCCATGTGTGAGTTACAGATTTACTGAATTACTTTGCAGAGCACATTTTCTAAACAGAAGCCAGAGGATGGAAATTCTCTGAACTGTAGCATCCCTGATTTAAGCTCCAAGTTACTCAGTGAATGGATTAGTAAGGCAAAACCCTTGCAGTACATCCCATGAACTCTCATCACACTGCTGTTTGCTTCCTGACCATCTGGATGCACTGCAGACATGACCCTGCATCCTGTTCCAGAGCCCAGGCTTAGCCTGGGGTGGGATTCCTCAGCTCACCCCTCTGGGTTCTTCAAGTGCTGCAGGGCTGGACTCTGCTCCAGATCCCCAAAAATATTTCTACAGAAATAACCTAAATCTTCTCCCTGTTAGCCTTGGAATCACTTGCTTATTTGTGCTAAGCTTTTCCAGTATAACAGATGCTCAATAATGGCTCAGAATCCTTATTTCTGATTACATCAACATACAATACAGACCAGAGTCAATAAAAGCTAAAAGCATTTGCCCAGACTCTTTAAGTCTTCACCTATGTCTGTGCTTTTTCTGATGCAGCCCCTTATGACTAGGACCTAGTGGATATTACTAGCATGCTCACCTTGGCACACTGAAATTTATTATTGTGGCAGATCTTTCTTTATTTGATTCCAGCCTATGTGCTATATGTAAAAAAAAAAAATGTGGGTTTCATCTTTTTGCGTCTGGCTAAGTCCATCTGTTGTGATGTGCCCCCCACCTCTGCCTTGTTTCCTCTGTGTTTGGGGCAGTATCTTATTGCACTCCAGTAACCTGATCCAAGCCTTTTACAGCAAGGGTGGGCTGTCAGTTCCTTCCCAAGGACAAGTCCCACAGCAGGTCCCCAGGAGAGGTGAGCTGGGCAGGGCACCCACATTCTCAGGGTTTGCTCCAGCCACACATGTGCCTGTGGCTCACGGGAAACACTTGAAGGCTTTATGTGCTATAAAAGCAGATGGATTCAAAAATCCAAAAAGGGCTGTCACAGCACCCACAAGAGATTTAGAAACTGAGCTCCCATCAAGAATTGTGAGGGCCTGAATGAGTCTGTGTTTTGGCCCTTGGCTTTCCCATGGTAGAAGTGACTTTGAGCACTGTCAATTCCTAGTCCCTGTTGTACCTTCCTGGTGAATAAATACTTTCTGCCACGGGGAGCTTTTCCATTTAATAATTTCACTTGTTGTTATCTCTTCTTCCTTTGCTAATTGTTGGCCTACAAGGGCAGAGATCTGTGCTTATAGAGCTCCAGACCCTAAACAACCTCACTGCCCTGGTAGGGTGCACCTGGAGGCAGGCTTGGCACTGTCTGATTGGGGCCAAGACAGCTCTGAGGGCTCGACTTTCCATATCACATCCTTCTAAGGTGAACCCCAGGATGAGCTTTAGCTAAGTGTGGTTTTCCCCTCTGATTGCCAAAAATTCTTACATGTGGCTCTTCCAGGTGCCATAAGCCCTAGGGCTGCCATTCAGCCATGTAAGCTCCATCTGATGTGGCTCCTGCTATGAAAAGACTCTTTTTTAACTGCTGAGAATGGCTTACAATCCTAATAGGATGCCCAAAATAGGGGACAGTGGAAGTGGTTTAGTGTCTTCTAGCATTTGCTGGCATCTCTGTGAGACATCCTTCTTTACATCACTGTAACTTCCTTCACCAGCTGCAGTCTCACCATTTGCCATTATCTTTGTGCACACAGGCTCCAAAAACATCTGTGCCCTTGTCCATTATTTGCTCAATACCTTTTGACTCTCTGAAAGAATCACCTTTCAACTCAGAGAGTGTGTGAGGCTTTCCTCTGCCAGATATGCTGTTCTCTACTGAACTCAT
Organism: Polioptila caerulea; assembly: GCA_013397295.1. Taxonomy (NCBI): domain Eukaryota; kingdom Metazoa; phylum Chordata; class Aves; order Passeriformes; family Certhiidae; genus Polioptila; species Polioptila caerulea. The sequence continues at coordinate 1,817,126 of VYXF01010734.1, read as the reverse complement.
CAGCCATCCAGAGCATATCCTGGAGAATTATAGAAATGTTTCTGCGGCAGATTGGCTGGGAGATATCCCTTGGGCATATTTTACACACAAAAACATCTATTCAGTAGACAGGAGAATTTTACTGAAATAAATGTGAGAATGCAATTGTAACCTGAAGGAAGGCTCCTGTAAACCACTGTGTGAATCCTCTTCTAAATTTGCAAGGGCAACATGGGGAGATTCATTTTATTGTTTATATTTTCATCTTATTTATTTGTCTGCCAGCTGGGAGACAAAGGAGCACAGGCGACTGCGCCTGTTTATGAAGAAGCCCCTCTTTTGAAAGATATCAGAGAAGACAGACAAAAACAAGCAAGTCTTGCAAAACAGCTTCTTAAATAACATTGCCAAGGCAAATACAGCTGAAGGTTGATTTCCCTGATGAATGCATAGCTTCAGAGAAGTTTGCCTTTCATTACTCATCCTTCCCCTGTCACTTTGCCAGTGGCAAGGGTTGAAGGATCTCTAGTAGAGGTTTCTGCTCAGCTACTCTGTAGCACTTAAACCAGATAGTGTTTATCTGGGCACCCCAAGGACAGTGAGGTGTGCCCAGGGCAGTGGCACTGAGGACACATGACACAGCCTTTAAAATAAAAGCTGTTCTTGACACTTGGGTGAAAAAAAAAAAAAAAGTAAAAACCCAAACTGTCTAGGCAAATGCATCTTCAGTTTAACAGCATAGGGAGCACTTGTTCAGCGTTGGGCCTGAGCTTCATCTGAGCACTGAGGGAGCACAAAGATGGCCCTCCCCAGCTGCTCTGGCAAAACAGTTACACTCGTACAAAATTAGAGAAATGCCCTGGATAATCAGAGTTTTTTTAGTAAAGGTGACTGTATGAAGCCTGTAAGTAGCAAACACATTCAAAAGTCCTTATGTTTTGCCAGAAACAATCTCAGTGATTTGTTGCTCACTGTCAATAACATTCAGAATGCTATTAAGAATAAAAAGCAATGAACCAAAAGGCAATTACTGCTCTTGGATGACAAAAATTTAAAGAAAATAGCTAAAGTACCAAATCTGATGGTGGATCAGTGATTTTCAGGATTGAGATAAATCCAATGATCCTGAAGGACCAAAATAAACTTGTGCAATATTTTTGTTATACCTCTAGCTGTTCTATGGGTAAACTCATATGTTTATCTCAGGAAAGTTACCAAAAGTCACTAGTTTCTTGAGTATGTGTATAACTTACACAGACTTCCCAGCAAAGGATAAAGCTGAAGAGGTGGTTTGATAAGGCAATTGATTGTATCTCTAAGAGCCAAAGGAAGCATAGCTTTGAGATCAGCTCAACTCACTTAATATTTGATATTCCTTCTCTGTAACCAGAGCCAAATGGCAAATGTATTTAGATTCTCAGCTAGGTAATCATTGCAGTTTTGTGCCATCTTGATTTCTGGCACTTGAAGATCTTGACATTTTATTTTGATTGTAATGATGATCATCTCCAGCTACAATCTGTCTTTTCATATTAGACATTTCAAAATGGTTTTGTTGAAGCAGACATTTAATTTGGACAATTCTGAAACCTCTTCAAAATATCTGAAGCCATATATTCCAGTCAAAGAAATCATGAAATAATAGCAAGTAAAAGAATAAGGAGACTTCTCAGCTCTACTCTTCAAATCTGCTTCCTTTAATACAGCATGTAGTCACAGGAATTACATACTGATTTTATAATAGATTCTTCACCACTATAAAATTAAGTCACAATACATTGTAGATTATTTTGATGCTTAGGACATCTTAGTCTTATCCTCTACAGTTTTTTAGTCCCCTATGAAGGATTCAGTATGTTACTGAAGGAAAGAAAGAAATGTGAATTTACATTTAGTGCTACCCAAAGGAGTTATGAAGTCTTAGGCTATAAAAATATTCCTTATGCTTAATGCAAAGGCTCAATCAATTTAGATAAATTATTACTTACATACAATTTAATCTTTCAAATTTCTTCTAAATAACAGGAAAAGGTGAATCTTTATTTGATTTTTTGTTTGCTGATTATCACCCTTGCATTTGAAATGTAAAGTTTCTACATTTAAGCTGAAGACCTAGAGTCCTTTAATACTTTCCTCATCTACTGCATGAAGTAAACAAGAAAAAACATTAATGAAATTAAGTCAATTTCCATTTCTTTATTGTTTCAGATGATGGAAGTTCAAAGCTTACTTTGCTGACAGAGTTCTGAGTGGAGAAGAATTGCATGAGCTTTTTCGCACCATTGATACACACAATACTGAGTAAGTGCTCCCTTCTTACAATTCCATTCTGTACCTGAGAATGGAAAACAGGATAGTTTTAGGAAACAAGTTTATGTAGAAAGCTGCTTGAGGGAAGCCAAGCTGTGTCATATGTCTATAAACTGTATAACTGAAGTGTTTTGAAAATTTGTTGAAATATTTGCATGTTCCAAGAGATGTGATTTGGGCACTGAGAACACAGGGTGGAAATTGGATGCTTTCTGTATTCCCCCACCACAGAAAGAAAAGGAGCTGGGGCCTCTTTCAGGCTCAAATATGAATTCCTCAATTCTGTGTTCCACTGAGTCATACTGAGATGAATACTTAGAGTAAATGTGGAGAAGGAAATAAAATAAATGAAGCAATTATATAAAGAGTTGAAAAAACCATCCTGTCTGGTGGCATGGTGCTTGNATGTGGAGAAGGAAATAAAATAAATGAAGCAATTATATATGGTAAAGAGTTGAAAAAATCATCCTGTCTGGTGGCATGGTACTTGTGCTGGTGCTGTCCCTTGGGATATTCCCATTGTGGATGGGTTTAACAAGGCCACAGGGAAGCAATCTGACAGGAACTTCATGAAGTTCAGCAAAGAGTAGTGCAAAGTTCTGGGGAGGAACAGCCCCCAGCTTTTGTGGGAAATTTAATCAAATTAAATGTAGTTTTGTAGTAGAACTCATAAGATTTTAGTGTTTGTGCCAAGATAATGTCCTGAAGTAAGCAGAAGAAATGGTACTCAATCTGTTGGACTTGTGGGGAATAAAAAATACTACAGGCTTTATAAGGTGATTAAGGGAGGGGGTAATGGAGACAGGGAGGGAGAGTCACCACCCTGGAGGTATTTGGGGAACTTGGCAGTGCTGGATTAACAGTTGGACTCGGTTTTAGAGGTCTGTTCTAACCCAGAAAAAGAATTCTATGATTCTATGATAAAGAATTCTGATTCTATGGTGCTATGCACCAATATATGCTGGAGCCCCCCCCATCTGGAAAGCAGCTGGGCAGAGAAGGATATTGGGTGATCACCAAGTTGAACATGAGCTTACAATGTGCCCTGATGGTCAAAAAGGTCAATGAATGGTAGGAATGACCCAGAGTCAAAAACTCATTTCAGAGCCAGACTCATTCATACAGCTTTCCACTTCCTCATATGTACCACATATCTGCAAAAGTGGCTTTATTTTACCATAATTCCACTTGTGGGCAAGCATCCTGATAAGGGCAGAAATTCTTGATACTAAACAAGGTTTCTAAGAAAAAATACAGATGTACATCTACATCTATTTTTCATTCCTTTTTATTTGTTAAGCTTTTTTAAGCCATGAAATATTATTATTATTATTATTATTATTATTATTATTATTATTATTATTATTAAACCATTTTCTCTTAACAAAGAATATATAAATCTGAAAAATAGGTAGAAAAGCAAGGATGATTTTCCTCCTGTAGATAGGCACACCTGAAGAATCGGTGCTGCTGCAATTAACTGAAAATAAGTAATTAAACTGTCATAGCAGCCATCTGAGAGAGAGAGAATTCTCACTGTCCAGGAAAAGCTTGGCAAAAATCTGGGCACAAAAGTCGCAGAACACGTACTGTGAAGGATTCAGTATTCATGTATTTCAGGGAATGGAGCAGGGGGAAGATTAAGACAAGTATGAAAATTACCTTTCTGAATCAGAAGAAAGGGTGCTCTGAATTGATGGATTTGTTACAGGAGGAGAACCTAGGTATGGGTAAGAAAACATGCTTGAAACTTGGATTTAAAACAGCAAAAAGAAGCTTTCTGAGTGTTTTTCATGGAGTCTTTAAGTGACAAAAGGCTTTAGGGTGACTTTGCAGTTGAAAAGTACTCTACCAGCCTTGATATTTAACAGAGGCAAATATATTTTAAAGGCTTTCCCTTACCTCTTTGTAAGCTTTTGAGAAACCTGTCAGCAAGATATCACAGACCAAATACCAGATGAGTATAGCAAAGAGAGACAGCTTGGCCAACATCATACAATTTCCTTGTTGGCATAAATTTCAAAAAATACCCACATGGAGCAGATATAATGAAGCAAAAACTTTACTCACTGGTATTTCCTGAAAAGGGCAGGTTATGTAAAATGTCTCAAATTAACGAGCTGGCTAAGAAAAGTAGCAAAATGTTCATTGAACCTTGGGAAATGTTTTAATGTAAGCATTAAGAGAACCATGTACATATCAAACAATCCCCAAACCATTTATTTTTAGGTGGTTTTATTTCCTGATTATCCAAGGGAATGAAATGGAAATGATGCAACTCAGAAGTAGTTTATGGCTGGTTTTCAGTAGCAGAGGGAAAAGAATTCTGATCAATTTTGTAGCTAGGGGGAAGAGATTTGCACAGATTATTTTGTCTCTCTTATCCAATTAAAATGCAGACACTGTTAAACTCTGGGCAAATCTTTTATCTTCTCCCTGCTTCACTTCACTATTTACAAATTGCAGATTTAGCTCCCTGTCCCAGGAATATTTTGTAAGCGTTGAGATGATGCAGTCATTTACATGACACGTAAATGCCTGGGACAGATGTCTAGGGAAACATGTCATGATCCCTTAGTTCATTTTTTGGGGTATCTCAGGATTTCATAACCAGCTTGTCACAAGAGCAGACTCTGGGTTGTTTCCACCTGTGTTAAATCCTTTAGCTCTGCCAGCCTTCAAAACCTCACTGTCTATGTGCACAAGTCTTTGTACTTTAAAGCCTGAAGATGAAAAAGGAGATGTGGCCTTGGAGTGATAGCCATGGACCACAAACTCAGGCAATTTGAATTCCCTTCTCAGCTATGCTGCAGCAATTTTTCAATAAAATATTCAAAGCATGAAAGACTTACACTGGCTTAAAACTTCTAAGGGAACTAAATAAATTAGGCAGGTACTAAACCCTGCTCTAATGTCAGTATTGTTGAAGTGAGATTTAGATTATTAACTTTTAAAAAGACCAATTCAAGCTAATGCAACATGCTTTTCACAAAGCAGATAGGCTGTGGAAGACTGCTGAAATGAGTAATTACCATTTCCAATAGCAGGGCAAATAACAGAGGGTTTAACTTCCCAGTAGTTCAGGTTGTGTCTGCCTGACTGACTGGGATCTCTGCACCTCAGAATTTGAAGCAGCCAGGTGTTCTCTTTTTACAAAGTAAAAGAAAAGTCAATTAGTGCATAATCAGTTGGAAAAAAACCAGATTACTAAGAATGAGTTACTGCTGCAGAAAGTTTCCAAGACATAGGTTGAATAGTTTATTATGATAGGATGAATTTAAATGTACAATTTTTCTAGACCCTAAAGCACAGGTTATTCATTTAGGGCAGATCATTGCTTTTACTGAAAATTTGCATTAGCTAAGGGTATTTCCTCAGTATATAATTTGTACATATATTCTGCAGTTTATTAAGGTACTTCCATGCATATTATTTTTCTTTCTATTGAAAAATGTCTATCTTACCTTTAAATAACATTTGAAATATTGAATAAATACCATTAAAGACACAGTATACAAGTTGATTCCCTAAATATTTTAACTTCCATTCCTTTTTCCTTTGGATACAGCCAGAAACAAATGCATAAGACAGCCAAATTAAGTGAAGTAGTGTATCCATGCAAAAAGGAATTTATTTTTCCATCTTTTAATGCTGCTATGATATTTCACCTTTCTTGAAGGTAAGCTTTGATTAGGCCACACTCAGAGCATTTCTGACATGTAGTTAGTACAAGGTGACTGCTTTAGGGGGGTAGCAGTTAACCATTCTTCTATAGGTGCAGTTTCCAGTATTGTGGTTACTTCAGAGTGAAGCTGAAAGCCAATTAGACATTTGACTGCCACAGAGAGTCACTTTTATTTTGTGCTTTCCAGGATCTCATGAATCCTTTGGGCAATCACATACCATTAAATGGTATAAAGGAGCAGTTATGGAGGGTCTGCGCTCAGATGCCCTCACTCTGCCAGTGGAAGGAAAGGCTTTGCATTCGTGCAGAAGTGATCAGGTCTAGGCTGTTACAGCCACATCTCCAGGTTATTGTCTCCTAGCCTGCATTTGCTTCTACTGCAAAGTAGTGTCTTGTATTTAAAGACCCTTAAAAACCCCAACCAAACAAATACAGGCAAGAAATCCAGAGCAGTGACTTAAGATTCAGCCTGGAGTTTGTACAGTGATTCTCCGCCCCTTTTTCATAATGGTTTAAGTGTTTTTCAGGAAGCCTCAATATAAACACACTCTAAGCATCTGTGCAACATCTTAGGCTCTTTTTAAGTTATCAGGAGTCCAAGGTAGATCCCTACAGTTCCTTGGATAGGAGCCAGGCCTTCAGAGTAAGAGTTAGACCACCATGAGTGCATATCTGTGAGCAGGGAAGGGGCAAGGGGAAGAGCTTATCTTTGTGTCCTGATTTGACATATATTTGACATGACATCCATGTTATACATCTATAATGTCAGTTTTTGCCTGCTCAGTGCTTCTCCTAACAATTCAAAACATCTCAATGCACTCTATTTGAAATCTGAGTAAACCTTTTTGGAGGTTTGTGAGGGTGAAGGAAACCCAGTGTGGTTCCTCATCCCTCTCTCCTCCCCCAGTCTGAGCTCCAAGTTCCACAGTGCTCAGTGAGGCTCTGCAGGGCTGATGAGAGCAATGGGAAGGGTGTCAGAGCAAATGTGAGTGCTGCAAAGGCACCAGAAGACTTTCTTTGTGCTGACAAGGAGGCTCATGGAGAACATGATCTGCAGGTTGTAGTAATTTTGGAGGTGAAGTAATTTCAGAGCTGAAGACCCACATTACTCTGCTGTCTCAGAGCATTCTGGTTATTAACTGAATGCAAAACATCCTTCATGGAAAACAGTGCTGAAGCACAGTTGAGGAAGCTCTGCAGAAATACAGCTGTTTTGTTTACCTGTGTTATTGCATGAAAAATTGTACTGAAAGTAGAGAAAGGTATCAGAAGCACAAGTCTTTTTATACATGGAGAGAAAAATATACAGGAAAAGTTTGAAATTAGTGGTTTAAGGGGTGAAGGCTGTTACAACACACCTCTTTGGTAAATCGTCTCCTACTTAATGTCAACTCTGAAGAGCTCATGTTTCAGCAGAGCAAGAATCCTTGACATGGTTAATGGTTTAGCAAGTAAGTCTTCACAAAAGTCATTGCAAATGTAACTTCCCTTTTATCCCTTACCCTTCCCTCCCCCACTCATGACTTCCATGGAAATTGTTTTAGCATAATGGCATCCTCCGGGAAAAGGTGTCAGAAGATAATGAGAATGTTTGGCAAAGTCACAAGCTAGGAGATATACAGAAGGTCTCAAGGGGATTTAGTCTGCAGCACTGCTGGAGAGATAGTGTGATAAATGCTTCACTGATTACTGACTCACAGGAGTCTGTGGGGAATCAGACTTATTTTTCTCTCTTTGCTCATTGGTAAAATGAAGTCCTTAGTCAGGACCCTAGTTACAAGGTAGGAGGGATGCTGGAACCATTGAGGGCCTGGGGTTGAGGCAATCTCCCAAAGGTAGGGAGGCCCCATTAAACCTTTGTGTGGGGTGTAAGCTGAACTGTGCACAAGCCAGAGGTGAGTTTAGTGAGGATCTGAGAGCCTTGGCCACCTGCAGCACTGAGCTTATGCTGGACATTTGGGGAGTGTGTCATGCTGCATGCACAGCAGATGTAGGTATGGGACGTGGCACCATGGAGACACATCCACACTCGCATGCCTGTGTGCCAGCAGGGTGTCTAAGGCTCCCTCATGGGCAGGGAACTCACTGGCACCTAAGACATGATACTGCTCACAGGGGCCTCAGCTCAGTTGCCCAGGAATTAGGCATTTAAAATACTCATACTTGAAGATCAGCCCAAGGTGGAAAGGATAACCCAGGAGAAATAGTTGGGACATGGGTGGTGGGAGAAATGTTAGAGCATTTGAAGCAACACTAGATGCTTGTGTTATATCAAATTACTTTTGAGTCTCCTCCTAGCTGGTCTATTTAACCCTCTCAACTCCACTGGATACGCTGGGGATCCTTTGCCTGGCAGGGGAGGTTGGACAGCCAGTGCACATATGGGCATCTACATTTAGGACTCATACCCAAAGTGAATAAACCTTCCTCCCACCTGCCCAGGTCTTCATCAGCAGAGCCCTAGTTCCTCCCTTGGGTCAAAAGAGAAATGCTGAGATCACCTGCCCTAGCAGCAAACTCCAAAAGGTGACAATTGGATGTTGAGGGTGAGAGGCTGGTTAGCAACTCTTGCAGCCCTGGGAACCCATGAGCCTGGAGCCCAGTACTGTGCACTGAAAATAAATGAAAGGCACATTTATATGGACCAGAATGCTCCCTTTAAGGTCCTGCTGGTAAACTTAATAATGACAAGTCCTCAGGAGTTTAAGGGTACTCTAATTATCTCTGCCTTGGATGGTTTCCTTCTGTTTTAGTTGGAAGGCATATTTCAGTCTCATGCTGTTGTTAATTTTTGACAGTTCAATATAAGTACACAGAAAAAAGTAATTAACTTTTAAGTAAAACAAGGAAAAAAATTATTAAGAACAATATGACATACAGACAGGATCTTTAATTAAGTGAACTGCAGATGAGAGATTTTTTTTAAGGAATTTTTAATGCAAATTTGCAAGAGGAAAATAATGCATTGGGGTTTGATCTTTTTAAAAAACTAGTTCTTTTAAACTCAATTAGAATTTCAGGCACATGGTGCAGCACAGGTATCACAAAGATGTGTTTGCTAATATATAAGACATGTAATTGCAGCTGTTGCCTTTAACAGATTTCTCAAGGCCATAGCTATAAAAATCAGTTTGAAAATTAAGCACATACACAAAGGCAAGATAGTGGTCAGAGTGAGCTGATTGTATGTTTTAGTACTTCACAACAGATCAAAACAAGTTCACCAAGAATGATTTACAAAATCCTGATGCTAATAGATCCTCTGGTCAGACAGACAAGCTGCAAATAGAATTTTGCTTGGAAATTTTCCATAAGAGTGGTTATTTTTAATGGGAAATTCAGCTTTCTGCAGAAACAAATGGCAATCCCTCTCAGCAAAAAATCAAACAATAATGACTGTTTTCAGTTGCCTTTAACTGAATGGAGCTGACTTAAAGTGCTTCATTTCAGTCCTGCTGTAGTTAACATTGGCTTCCCTGCAGTAAGCTCGATGCTTAATGGTTGGTGTAGTTTGGAGTCCTGGTCCCTTCCATAGTCAGGGTTTCCCAGAGAACCACAAGAGTTTTAATATTGCTCAAAAATCACCTAGAGAGGTTTTATAATGACATCAGATTGCTGTGAGGATTCTTAGATGAGCCCCACCAGGCCCCATAGATTTGTAGGGATCCACCTGAAGCAGCACATCCCAAACAATTCCAGGGTCTACTGGGAGTCAAACATTCTCACAGCCATGGTCCTCCAGCTCAGGGCACTGAGATCCCCTTGGTCCATCATCTGTGTTGAAGACAGAGGCAAAAAATGTGTTAAACACCCCTGCCTTGCCCATGTCCCTGTTTGTGAGGTGCCCATCCTCATCCCATAACAGCCTGATGTTATTTCTATTTCTATTAATGGCCTTTTTCCATTAATATATTTAAAATAGTTTTTTTATTTTCTCACACATTTCTGGGCAGCTTCAACTCCAGTTGATCTTTGGCTGTATGAATTTTCTCCCCACCTGGCAAGATGCATCTCTGTATCCCACTCATGTCACCTGACCTTGCTTACACCAGGCATACACCTTCCTTTTCCAAAAGAAGATGCCTGCTCAGCAAAGCTGACCTTCTGCCTTGTTCACTTGATTTCTGACATTTTGGGATTGCCTGCTCCTGTGCATTTCCAAGGAGTGCAAGAAACCAAAGTAAACATTTTATTTTGTCTAAGAATAAATCATTTAAGCTCAGGTTTGTTTGGGTTTTTTAAACCATTTTGTGACAAAACAAGAAATTGAAACATTATCCCCTCCTACAGGGTGAAAACTCTGAAATTTGCTCTCTATGGCAAAAGAGCCACTGTGATGGTGCATCTCATTTCCTCATTTAGGTTTGTGGCATTCAGACTCTGCAAAAAAATCATAGCTCTGCAGCCCTTGTACAGTGCTCTACAAATTTTAGCATAGAACACAAGTTTTAATAGCATTATTAAGCCTCTTTTAGCAACACAAAGGCTGTTACAGCTGGGATGATTAAGGTGACTTGTCAGCTATGGAGTCATCACATCCCTATGAATCACTGCTGAATGCAAAGGACTAGAGGGTTGTTTTTTCAGATGAGTTCATAGTCAGGAAAAACCCCCTTTATTCTTTCAGGCAGTCCTGCCACAGGCAGAGCATAAGTGATGATTCTGAAGTTATCACTTAGCCTGGAGCTAAGCAAATTAGGCAATTATTTAGTGAAGCCAAATGTGTGATAATAAAAGAGCTGTGACCCCGCTGCCCATGTCAGAGCCCAGAGAGGCAAGCTGGCTGCTGCCTTTGGGAGCCCAGGGGGTGCACAGTCCAGATGGATCTGGGGTTGAAGAGCAGCAGTGTCCTCAGGGCAGTAGGAAGTTTCTCTCCCCAGAGACAGAAGCCTTGTCCCACTTCTGCCCCTCTTCTTCCTCTCCCTTTTCTGTGACCAGAGGCCAATGCCTGAGCTTCTTGCAGCACTGCATCCTACTGGAAGCAGTTTTGCCTCCACTGGTAAGAACTCTTGAACAAACCTGAACAAAAGGTGTCTTTGCTGTTGCAAAGGAGCTATGAAGCAGAAAATCCTTTAAATGGAAGTGGGCACATAGGACTCCTTTGCAAAACACCCTCAGTGGTGTTGGAGCAGTTACCTCATTTTGCTGACTTAAAGTGAGATGGTACACAGGCTTTCTTGTTGCAAAGAGCTTACAGCTTTTTGGCTGAGATTGCCCATGGATGCCTACTCAGTTACCCTTGCATAGTTTAAGTAACACATAATTCCTTTCACTCACAAATTATTTGCTTCTACTTAAAAATAGGCGATAAACTTTCATCCCTAAAACCAAATTTAGCAAAAAGACATGCAAATGGGACTGAAAAGATAGTTAGTTCAAGCTTTTGAAATAAATCCTTCTCATGTCTGAGAATTAAGAGAGATCTGAAGAAGAGTTATCCTTCTCCAGCTGTAATTCATGGCAATGATTTTCTGAAATTAGGTTAGTTCACAAAGTCTTTCATATAGTATTGGATTCTTCAATAAAGCATCTGCTTTATGTTTCAGACTCCATGCTCTGTAAAATATTGCCTCTTCTTGTGGTCCAGGGAAAATATGTAGCTCTCCTGCTGGTTCCTCTGCCTAGAGGTTCCTTTTGTACCATAGAACAGCATGTGTCAGGTCATTGGGTGGATCCATGGGCCCCCAGCAGTGGATGAGTGGAATAGTTTTAACCTTCTCTCCTCCCTGGCTGCCCCCAGTTCACAACTTCCTGTAGTGGACAGAACAAGAGCACAGCTGCTTTGCAATTCTACATTTTGGACCACTTCCACAGGAACCACTAATAAACACTTCTTCCACAGTTCATTCAAGTGAATTTGCTTATTTTTCTGTCTCTGAACAATAGATATGATTAACTTTTCAGTGATCAGGACTGCTCAATGTAATATTCCTTTAAAAATAGCTCATATTTTTTAGGTAGAGAACACTTTAGACATGGACAGGTAGGAGGACTGCATCTAGTAGTCAGAAACCAAATTGAGAATTATCATTCTGACGTGATGTGACTGCATTTGCCCCACCCTGTGCTTTGGTTGTTTATTGTAAAGAGAAGGCTGGTGCCTGGATGTGAGTCATCCAGCAAATATTGTTAATAACTTGTTCAGCATTGCCAGATTATGCAGAAGCATCCTTGGCATATGAACCCACTGAAATGAAGAACAGGTGCCTGCTGTAAACCTGAGCAGTGAGTTACAGAAAGAGCCCTCTGGTGTGCACCTCACTCCTGTACTATTAAACACTTGCCAAACTTCTTTAGTTATTTCTTTAGCATCTTGACGGGAGCTCAAAATTGTTTGTATGCAGCAAAATAATTCCTAGGTTTGTTCACAACTGTTTTTGAAGTGGCATGTCATTATTGCCAAGAGAACAAAATAATCACTGACACAAAAATATAGCTTCCCTACCTTGAACAGCATCCCCTTCAAACAGGATGCCAAGAACAATGAAGCCTCCAAGGGTATTTATAATATAAGGAAATACTGAGTATGCTAGACAGAAATCCATGTTCTTTATGTCTTTTCTGTGTTTTTTTGCGGCTGCACAAAATGCTTTGGACAACATTTTCTGGTTATTCAGGTGTCTAATTCTAACGAAAAATGAATTCAGCCCCTGAATACTTTTCCATTTTCACTAGTAGTCCATTTGCAGCTGTGTCACTCCTGTCAATAGGACAAACAGCCTGTTGAAAACAGGGATGCTGAAAGCCTCTGAGCCACTACCTATGTCAATAACATGGTGCTGAGGATGGTGCAAAAGAACACAAACCAGGATGGATTTAAATATAAAATTTGAAAAGAGAGCGTACATTTGACTGCATAACAATGTTTTAAACACAGTGATCCAGCTGTGCATTAAGAAATGCAGAAGTGTCTTATTGCATTAAGTCATTGGAGCAGATGATGTGAAGGAGCAGAAAAGGCAAGAATGATGAAAAAAGAGTAGGCATTATAACTCCTGTCATTTAACCACATCATATCCTGTCCAAGATCTTCGACTCAGGCAATTTTCCAGCTTTCAGTGTTTCAGTTTGCATTTATGAGGCCAACACTTGGACTGTTCCAAAATCAACTGCTGAACTGCAGAAGTCTTGCAGACACATTTGAGCATAGATCCCGTAGTGATCTGGGGTAAACAGCCTTAAGGAGCTGCAGACACTTTCCCCCATCACATAGTTTGTTTACCTAAGAGTTGAGTTTCACAGCTTCAGCACCTGTCCTTACAGACTGTGAATGCCTTTGTACCTGCCACCAAGGTCATTGGAGAAACCAGGTACAAGTCTCATTTGCAGCCTTCTAACTTGGCCTGTTTGAATATAGATAAGAATCACCTTCAATTAATAAATGTTGTGTGAAAAATCTCATTTGCATTATCAATTAAAAGTGTTCAGAAGTTTTTATAGCCCTGAGTATGCAAGTTTGTGATAATCCAGGATCCTGCAATTTCTATCAGTTTCTCTCCCTTGTGAAATAAAAAACAGATGGAAGTTAGCAGAGGAGAAACTGATTTTAAGATAGTACAGTGTCATCATTTTATTAAAAGGTCAATTAAAAAATTCCATTAAAAAGATAAGTGAAAAAATACTAAGTGCAATCAGCCGTTCAATATTCACCCCTCAGCAAGATTCAAAGAGGACATTCATGCTTTTAAGTTTCTTTAATAATCTGTTTCTTTTCCTCCTTGGAAGAAAAGTAATATGCTAACTTTCAGTTATGAGCTGTAGGTCAAATATTTTTTTCTTTTAACTATTAAGGCCTTGCTTATGAGAGCAAATATCACTTCAAAGTTGATCAAGATAAAATCTGCTTCAAGCAAAAAGGTCTGAATTGAATAGAATACTTCCCTGTATTTTATGTATTTGTAAAATGATGGAATGGGAATATGGGAGTACATCTATACTTTTCACATCAGTAATTTTGCCAAAGTTAGTAGTGGTGAAATGATCTTGCATGGCCAGGAGGTTTAGGAATTATGTGTGCTCATGGGCTGTTTCTGGTTTTATCCTCCTTCTGTAAGGCTCTCCCACAGATCACTATTGCACAGCAAGGATTTGTGCAAACAGGAGAAAGTTATTGGGTTTTTTCTTCTTTAGCATGGAAGGGCAAGCTCTCTGAGCCTTGCTGTCCAGAATGACAGCCACAGAAGAGGAGTACAGGCAGAAAAGTGGAGAAAAAAACCCCAACCCCAAAATTTCAGGCGTTTAGATGGATTTCTGCCAGAACTGGGGCCCATTGTGTAAGGGCTGAGGAGCAGCGACTGCATCTTGATGAGCAAAGGCTGAACTTCAGAGTGGGTTTGCAGCGAGTAGGAAGGTGCCAGTGGGAATGTGCTCAGGAAGGGAGGATGCACCTGCAGCCAGCTCAGAAAGGCTGCAGCCTTCTGCCCTAAGGCAGCAGAGCAAGGCCAGCAAGAGCCAGGCACTTGCATCTCCTGCTGCAGCCCAAGGAGGGGGCTTCATATCCCAGCCAGGCTAATATTTGAGTTGCACTATTTACCAATACAACAAAACAAACATTACTAACCTCACTAACCTTCTAGACTCTTATCTTTCCAGCAATCTTGACACAGAACAGCTCTGTGGTAAGTTCTTTTTTTGGGAAAGAGCATAAACTCTGCCTGCAGCAGCCTTGTGCTAAAAAACATGCCATGTGATTATTTTTTTCTGTTTGATCTTTGTAGCCCAAACAGAAAATAATTTCCACTCAGAGAACTCCTGGGAAAATGCAGATGGCTTATAATCTTTTCAGATTCTATCATCCCCTATTGTGCAGAATGCACTTTCAAAATATTTTTCCTAATCAGTATTTCACACTCTGAGATTTAAGATCTGTTCTGACATGACAGATGGATAGATAAATGATCAGATGATAGATAGATAGATAGATAGATAGATAGATAGACGACAAATAGATGATTTGTATTTTATGTCCCTTTAGTATGAGATATTTTTTCTAGCTAGTTTCTCACTTTAATGCTTGTCATATACCCCACTAAAAGAAAATTCATTACTTTCCTCCTGCTTGAGCCAGAGAGAACAGCAAGTTTGACAACAATAATGATCCTTTGTCACACTAAAACTCCTGCAAGACCTGGATTTTGTCCCAATTACCCATTTTTGTACCTCATTCTGAGTAGTGAGTCATTTCCCCAACACCCTGTTTGCTCTCTAGCTTATCTTACAGCACCTGACTTAGGAGTGCTTCTTGCAGCAGAAACCAATTTACAAATGTTTTTGCAGGTTCTCCCACAAAATGACAGAAAAAAAAAAATCATACTTGTCAACACCAGCCAATTTCTGAGGGAAACATGGCAGCCTGATAAATTTTCCAATGGTCAACAATGCTGAAGACCTTTAAAAGCTGAACATGCTATCAAGTGGAATACCAGCTCGTTTACTCACCCATGAAGTGACATGGCCAAGAACCCTTTAAAAGACACCTCACCCTGTGGCTTATAAATAGATGGGAAACCCCTTTGCTCTTCTAGGTTCTTCTTTTCAGGGTTAGGATTAAAGGCGCAGGAGGCTGAGTTCGTGTTTGGACTTCACTGTTTATTGTTATTTTATCTAAGTTACAGCTCACTGACCGTGAGTGCTTCTACATGCTATGTTAGCAAGGCAAAAATGGAGATCACAGGGAGAAGCTTCAAGGTCCTTTAACCCTAAACTACCCAATTATGAGATGCCAACAAATTTATTTTAACTTTAAACCAAATAACCAGTCACCCATGTCTCATACTGCAGGATTTCTTAACCAATCATACAAAATCACCCAAACTAGTGAAGAAGAAGGAGAAGAAAAAGAAGACTACACTCTAAATCCTCCATCTTGTTACATATATATTATTTTAATCAGCAACTTTAAATTCTAAATTTCTCACCTTGTGATGTAACACACTCAGCTACATGTGCACAAACTCAATATTATCAATCAGTTTAGGAAACCTTTCTCAAGATCTCAAATCAAATACAGTATATTTTTGTGGATCATTCCCTGTCAGCAAAAAAAGTCTGAAACCCTCTGTGTCCCGAGTTCCAACACCAATTTATGACAAGAGGCTCATCTGAAGTGAACTGGGCCATGACAACTTTCTGCTGGTTGAGCATCTGGCCTAAACTGTGTAAACCTGGCTGAGGAAGAGAGGTGGTTTTGTTCCACAAGGGATTTACTGCAGTTGATGTTGCACTGGAAGTGTGCAGGCTTGCTGGGCTGGGGGGTGTCAGTCCCACACTGACTGTTTACTGCCTGTTTTAATTAAATCCAGGCTGCTTCAAGTGCCTTTTAAATCTTTCATCTGTTGCCACTAGAATGTTTCTCATCTGTGAATCCAGAACTGAATTTACTCAATCCATATTTAAGCTTGTGATTATACAGCTCTTTCCGAGTTATATCAGTTCATCTCAGAAATGAAGCTAAAAAACATCCAGGGTACTAATCCATAATATGTTTTCATTCTAAACAACTTCATTCAGCCTATCAGCAATACCAGGTCATGTCACAGTGTTCCTGGTAACTTATGTTTTCATGATTCCCCTGAGAAGCTCATTCTGACCTCTTAAAAACCCCAAAGGGTTGCTATTTATTATTTCACAAAGCTCCTGTCTAATCTTGTTCTTCCTGCCTGCCATTTAGATGTTGATTTTTGTGCTCTTCCAGGTGATCTGATGTCTAACTGCCTTGTCTAACACAGTCTCCAAGCTTTAACATAATTTTATTTATTACTCTTCACACTGCTTCCTTCCTGTGCTTCCCTGTATTGTATTTCACCACATCAACCAAATGGGAACTGATTTCCCAGGTTTGCTTCCTCCTCTTGCTGTAATCCCTCTGATTTTACATCAGCTCTTTCTGTTAAGAAGCCCTTTGCTTTGAGAAGCTCCACAAGGACATCCTGCAATTTGTTATTTCCATGATTTTCATTAAAATGAATGCATCATATTTGTTGAAAATATCACAGCACCTGGGACTAGAAGCTTATCTGGCCAACTCATGGTCTTTTAATTTCTCAGACAAACAACTGCTCTCAACCAACCCCCAACCTCACAACAGCCCCCACTTGATGTTATCTCCTCTAAGGGCTTTACCAGAATTATTCATTTTTGTATCAATATAATCAAATAACCACATACATATGAAAATGTATTGGACTGAAAATTCAGTTTACTAAGAAGAGGTAGATATTTTGAAAATAAGTTTGCTTCAGCTGCCAAATAGATATTTACATTTTTGTGAATTTGGCAGCTCATTTATTGAAAGAAAATGTTTTGAAATACTGATTTTCCTATTTTAGGTACACAAGGAATGATTTTACTGAGAAAGAACACAAAATTTAAAAAAGAAATAGATCCTTTTCATTGTAACTCCTTTTCGTTTTGCATTTAGATATTCAATAATGTCATAACTTAATTCAGACTTGATAAAGCTGATATTTAATGAAATATTGATTTTTTTCAGGTCATTTGTAGCTGATGTGGGGTTTTGTCTTCTTTTAGATTATTTTTCAAAGCACTTAGGAGAGTATGAAAATGTTCTATTTCAGAAGATTTAAACATAACCATACTGAAAGCAATGGACAAAGCGAAGATATTAAGTAAAAATTAGGAAATCTCTTTTACATTGTTTATTTTGTTTGTTTGGAGTATTTCTGGTAGTTTTCTTATCTGAATTTATTAATTCATATTGAAGTTTTTCCAAATACACATTTGTGGTAAAATCCAGTAAGAAAAGGCTTGTCAAAATGGTTGTTTGCGAAATCTTTGAAGTCCTGTCTGCAAATTATGACAGTTTGGTTATGGCCAAATTTGTCTTTGTGAATGGCCTGAAGAATGTTCTTTGCATTGTTGTATGAGGAGGGTTCTACATCCCCTGCCAAATGTGGGTAAGTACCAGCACCATCATTTGGAAATAGACCGAGTTTGAAAAAATATCCTGGTGGGTTGAGCGAAACCTCCCGGCCAAGAACAAGATTTCATTTCCCTTTGAGGCATTTGAAGCAAAAGC
This sequence comes from Polioptila caerulea, assembly GCA_013397295.1. Taxonomy (NCBI): domain Eukaryota; kingdom Metazoa; phylum Chordata; class Aves; order Passeriformes; family Certhiidae; genus Polioptila; species Polioptila caerulea. The sequence goes on along the minus strand of VYXF01010734.1, from coordinate 1,799,115 downwards.
AGTGGTCACAGAGCCTGCCAAGAGGAGGTGTAAGGGCTGCTGCCCACCAGCACAGCAAGGGGACCTTTACCCTTTATCCTCCTGGAGGGAGGAGATGTTTCTCAGGGAGGAAGGTTGGTTTCTCCTCCCACACACCTGACTGGGAATGTGACCTGCAGGACACGCCAGGCACCCAATTCATTGTGGTTGTACCTGCTCCTGTGCTCAGACCACATCCCAGCTCTATTTCTGACCAAAAGTGCATCAGTGCAGTGGGTGATTCGCTCCTCTTCCCTGGCTGAGCACTTAAATATCCTGTGCAGGGTGGAACAGCTTCAAAAGGTGAGGGAAGTGAACCCCAATACTCCAAACCCAGCCACAGATCTACACCAGGCTAGTCAACAAAACCAGAAATTTCAGCCAAAATTATTCAGTGAGATCCCGTGGGGTCAAAAAACCCTGGGGTTTTTTTCTGTCAGTCAGCGGAGAGATCAATGTGGAGAAAGCTTCTTTAGTGAAGCTGTTATCTTTGGTATTCGGGTGTTTGCAGGAGTAAACACTCATACATTTTACATAACCTGCCAGAATAAAAACCCAAAAGTGTAGCTTATTTGTTCAGAGCTTGAGCCAGGAAGCTGAATGTCTCTTCATTCACGCTGTGCATCCTCCACTCCTTATGTGGTGAATGAGCACTGACTCACTCTCTTTTTGAGCTGGATATTAAAAAGCAACAGATTGGTTCATTTATGCATAATTTTTTAAAAAATAGCCATATGTATAAAAATACTGCTGCTGAATGGCAGGACGTCATCTCACAACAACTGGAAGTAAATAAAAGGCAGCGCTTAAGAATTACTTCAGAAGGTAATTACAAGGAGGAGTCTCAGCAGAGTAATGAGATTATAAAATATATGCACTAGCCTGACTAGAAAAATGGATTAGAAAACCAGGAATATTAATAAGTGTCTATTTTTGTCTACTTGAAGAACTCATCTAAAATAAAACCAAACTACAATTTCTTTGAATTTTATTTTCTTAACTGAAGATTCAAGCCTAATGGATTTTCTGTCTTCAGGAAGGCAAGGCAAGGCAAGGCAAGGCAAGGCAAGTTTTCCTTCAGGAAGGAAAACTTCAGCTGGCTATTTGCTAGAGATGGTGGAAATAGAGCAAGGCTAACATTGTAAAAGCATTTTTAATTCCATTTATTAGAAACCATGTGTGAACACATTCAAACAAAAAAGGTATCCTCAAATATTCTAAAATAGAGCTTTCTGCCAAAGATATGCTCATCCACTACAGCTTTGTATGGAAATTAAATTTTCAATTCAAAATTTGTATTTTTTTCAACAGGAACTCCTGGGAACAGATAGGTTATGTGACCTCATTGCCTAATAAATCATTGGAGTGCAAATATTAAAATTTCTATCTTAAACAGTTCAAGTTTTACTGAAGTTTGTGGTCTAAAATCTGGACTACAGCCATCTAAAATCAGAGCTGGAGGTGCAGCAAAAGTTAGTTAGCACATTGAGATAGCATAATAATGATGTTCATCACCAGTGACACACAGGGTGTGAGGCAGCTCATAGCTCGAGCTGACTCCCTGCTCATGCAAACAGATGCTCAGAAATGCTTGGTCTGGTTTTAAATGGCCATTGACAGGCATCCCAGGCAAGACTTGGGTGTCCTCTCCTAGCGCAGCATAAAAATTTGTCACCATTCTGCCACTGCAGCCACTGAGTCCCTCGAACAGTCACTGAGTAGTAGCAGCATTTATTACTGTCTTCTAAGTGATGTCCTAGTTGGAAAATTCATATATAGAATTCATATATAGAAAAATTCATATATAGAAAATTCATATATAGAAAATTCTATATATAGAAATGCCAGACCAAGGGCATTTTCAGCACGATTTCTGTGAACTTTATAAATGTCTGAAGTTTGAAAGAGCTGCCAGCACAGCTTTCTTGAACTGAGTTTTCTCCAGCCTTCCAATCTTCTGCTGTCTGAAAGTGAAACCATCATCATCTGCGGCAGAAAACATTCCAGGGTGTGTGCAAGTTCAAGAAGCTTTGACTTCCTTTCACTGTTCTGGGGCCAGACCCCTCCTGCCAAACCAAATTAAACAGCACCTGAGAAGACAGGAAGCCCTCAGGAGTGCTCCATTGCTTGATGGGAAGGTGCTAAGCTAAAAATTCAGAGAATTAGATTTCTCCAGGATCATCTTTCAGCAGGGAACAGACTGAGTTGCATTTGGAAGCAATATACTTCAACAAAAACCACATCTAACCAGAAGATGGTAGGGGAGCTACAGTCTTTCTGTTTCAGTACTGTTTTCTTCTGTTTTGTCCTTACAGCAGGAAGGAAAGGGATGACCCCTGAGTGCACACTACTGCTGCAAATACTGAGGTACAGTTCTTCTTTTGGAGACAAAAGCACAGCAGGCTTGCATGGAAAGGAATGGCAGGCAGCATAGGACAAGAGGGATGGGACATTGCAAATTTTCTCCTTTTCA
>VYXF01010734.1:1760363-1786554 GCA_013397295.1 Polioptila caerulea | reverse complement strand
TTTTAACTTTACTGATAGAAGACAATTTCAATTTAATATAGAAGTTATTAACTCAAAACTGTTAATGCATATCCATTGATCTGAAATTATAAAAGATAAAAACTTAATTGTGGGCCAAACTGTGTGTTTTGGATTGATTCATCATTTTTTAGGTAATGTTTATTGCTGCAGATATGAATGAAAAGATGGAGGCTATAACTTATATACAACCAAGTTCTCTGCCATGACTCACATCTCAGCTGAGGGGAATAAATAATAAACAGAAAGGGAAAATACAAAACCTGAAAGAAAAGAATATTTCATTTAAGATAATGAAAAAAAAACCTGCAGCAGCATTTCTGCTTTGGAAAATGATAAAGTGCTAGGTAAGAGGGATTCTTTGGATGCAGTGACATTGTGCATGAGGCTGCAGTGAAGCCATCTCACTGCTTAGTGGCATGGCCCAAAATCAAGGCATGACGATGACTGAAGCAACAAAATATGTAATGGGTCTAGCTCACTTCTTGACCAGTCACTGCTTGCAGCCACGAGCTGACCTCTTCCCTTCAAACCCTCTCCCGAGGGCCTTTCTGTCACTCACATTCACTTTTGGTTATTCACCAAATGATGCTGTTCATTGGGAGCAGTGGTGCAGGATGATGTTTGGTCTCTTGTGAGTGGATGTTGCTCCTAACAAGGAAGGCCCCAGAGCCCTGTAGCTGCACTCCTAATTCAGAAGGAACCCAAACAAATGCAAGTTCAACCAAATCCACTCACTGTATTGGTGTAATCTTAAAGACCTTACCCTTTCCTTTGCAGCTCTACTAATAGCTGACAGCTGTCTACTTTCCTACACAAGATTTGTGTTTGTCTTGGCACCTGATCTTGCTGCCCACATGCACAGTAACACCATGGTGTGTATATGCACTTGAGGCTCAGGCCAGCATTTCTTCAGCCTATGCACTTGTTCAGGTAAAGCCACACCCTGCCTCCTCTACACACCACAGCTGTGGTGTGTTCTCAGCATTGGGATTTCTTGGTTTGGTCAAAACATATGCAAGTGACACAAGAACTCTCAGCTGGGAAATACGAAGGTTAATGAATGGGCGTAACAAGAGCATTTATTGAAAAATCTTCAATTTCTCATAAATAACCTTCATCTCTCCTCAAAGCAATCACTTATGAACAAATTTACATGATGGGTGATGTCAGGAACTGCTTTAATAATGCACATATTTGTTTCCTCCAGTATTGTCCTTTTCATGTGACAGACAATTTTCATGAGACTTTAGCAAAGCTAATGTCTCTTTCCAGAGACATTAGAGGGACTCACAGAATCACAGAATATCCTGAGTTGGAAGGGACTCATAAGGATCACCAAGGTTCAACTCCTGGCCCTGTATAGTCCTATCCCCAAGAATCACACTATGTGCCTGAGAGCATTGTCCAGATGCTTCTTGAACTCTTTGTGCTGTGACCACTTCCCTCGGGAGCCTGTTCCAATGCCCAACCACCCTCTGGCTGAAGAACCTTTTCCTGATATCCACCTTAACCCTCCCCTGACACAGCTTGATGCCATTCCCTTGGGTCCTATCACTTGTCACTCTCACCAGAGAGAAGAGATGGGTACTTGTCCCTCCTCTTCTCCTCACAAGGAAGTTGTAACTGCAAAGAGGTGTCCCCTTGTATGGCTTCCCCTCAAGACCCTTCATCTTCATAGCCCAGGCCTTGTGCCTGTCTAGAACAGCATTGTTAGCTCCACCCTTGCTGTATGACATCAGATTGTTGATGATGGGGCACTGAGCAACCTGATCTAGTGGAAGGTTCCCTGCCCATGGCAGGGGAGTTGAAATTAGATGATCTTTATAGTCCCTTCCAACACAACCCATTCTGTGACTCTATCAAGTAGAGTCAAGTAACTGCACAGACTGGAATATAACTGCAGTAGAAATGGAGAACTTTCTTCCCTTACCAGCATGATTTCAAAAGCACTGGAATTAATCTAGAATGTAGGTTTCATTTTGTATTGGATTTTTATTATATCTTAAACAGAAAGAAAATCATTCATAGAGTCAAGTCAGGCTTTCCTTAAGTTTCACTTAAATGAACATTGAACAAGTTGCAGCACAATCTTTGAGAAGCCAAATAAATTGCAGGATAATTTTATATGTGAAAAATACAGGAATACACTATGTACCAGCAACTTAGTAAGATTTTATAAATGTTTATCATTTATCTTTTCCAAAGGTTGGATTGAGGAAGATAGCCAATGGGTGATCCAGATAAACAGATTCAGAAGCTAATTGATAGACTGGAAAAGAAGGTGTGTGTTTTCACCTGTTTCTTCTTTCACTTTCAGTACAATCCTTAAAACACAAATGTTTTCAATGCCCCAGCTGCAACATTACCTAATAGAGCTAACACTAATTAAATGCCTACATTTTTCTTCCACCTTCCTCATTTCTATTCATGACATTGTTTTTCCATGCTTCACTTTCCCCCTCCCATCACCACAGATTAAACTTTTCATAAAGTTGTGAAAAAGTATATTATTCTACAACTGAAGGATCTTAATGTGTTTAGCTATGCTTGTAGGCAACATGCTACAACCTTCCCCTTTCAGGAGCTGTTATTTTCCTCTTCCTCCCCAAGCTTTCCCATGAAAGCCTGACAGGAAATTTTGTTTCCTCCTTCTCATCAGAGAATTTATAAAGATAAACCGCTTTCCTTGTCAGTACAGTTCAACCAAAATCTGATGCAAATCCTTCTTGGGAGCTGGCTGCAGCAGCCCCCAGAGCCCAGAAACCACCTGTGGTTCCCACATCAAAGCAGAGCCCTCCAGGCGGCTGACAAATGACACACATGATCCCACAATGCCAGGACTTCCCCAGTACTTGTAAAATCCTGTACAGAAAATATCTATTCTTCTTAATTATTATTCAGACTTGATTGCCACTCTGGTGTTCAAAATTTGTCTTATAATCTGTGTGGGATGATCTCTTCTTTTTTTTGAGAAGAAAGAACAACAGAGGAAAAAGTAAGGTTATAAATTCCTGAGTTGTTCTCTGCACTAAGTTTCCCCATTGCAGGACAGACAATTTCAGATAGGCAGTAGAGGAGCGGCTGAATTCAATGGATTTTGAGACCCAGGGTGTTTCTTCCTCCTTGTCCACTAGAGGTGAGGTTTTGGGTTGAAGTGCTCTCAGACACAGGAGTGCCTGCAATCCCAGTGCTGTTCCTCCCCACAGGTCAGTGCCTGTACTCCAAAGACATTGGCACGGGTCTCTTCACCTGCACCCACACACAGGCAGCACTCACAGGGACAGGAGACAGCCTGATCCTGTTCTTTCTTTCTAATTGTTTGGGATATTCCCCCATAAATATTATCATCTACTATTTGTGTCTGGACCCATGCCGCTTACCCAGGCACTGGCTCAGACCTTGGGTCATGGCACAAAAATGTTTCCTGTTACTCAACCATTTGTGCAGTCTGAGTTCAGTAGCAAGTTACACACAGAAAATAGTTAAGTAAGGCATTTAACAAATAAACTCCAATAAATGCTGGTGACTCGGCACAGGGCTCAGCAAGAGAAGCATACTGACCTTTCTCTCCCATTCCTCCCTCCCAAATGAAAAAACTGCCCCAATTACTTTCCTCCTTTGGTCCCAGTGTGATATTTCTGTTATCTCAGCCTCATTACTGATTAGCTGCATATGGCCACCCCCAGCACTGCAGGCCTTGCTCCAAAAGGAGCCCAGTATTCCCTTTGGTTATCCCAGCAGTCTGAGAGTCTCTCGCATCACTTCTCCTTAACCAGCTGTGAAATTTGGCCATTCCTTGTGGCACTGTCCATGACTTCTGTCAGCTTCTCACTCTGCTCCTTGCCATGCTCCACAGCTCCTCTGGCCAGGGAATGCCCGTGAGCCTCTAACCAACCACTTCCTCCCAGAGGACATTTCTGCATGGGAAAGGCAATTACACAGCACTTGCCACATTAATGATGTTTTAGGAGCAACTTGATCTTTTTCTGAATAGATATAAATTGGATTTTGAAATGTCAAAGTCCACTATGAAAGGTAAGTCTGGCTTTACTCCCCACTCTGCTTTGGAAACAGCAGCTCACTACCATGCCACAGTTGCCACCTGACAGGGACCGATGCCAAAAGAAAACATTTAAAAGAATGTTTCTTAAAAAAGAAATAAACCTGGCATTCAGCAATAACGCAATGCAAATGTTACAGAAAGCAGCCAAGCATTTTGTGGTAAATAAACTTACAACAAAGATGTTATAAAATTATCAAATTTCCTAGAGGCAAATGAACCTCAGTCTGAAAAGGGGCTCAGTGCCAAAGGGAAACAGTGGCAGGGCATAGACCTGCCATAATTACCTCCTTGTCAATACATAACTTGATTAATAAAACATAACAATTACATAAGCTTAATTTTTCCAGTAGATGACCTATCTATATCCACCTTTGCCTCACTCTGCATCTGCTTGACTTTGTATCTCACAGCCATATCTGACTGTGAGAGGCATTAAACACCAGCTGCCTTTCAGCAGCTACTAAAACCCTTCTTTTTGACTTTGCCCTGAAACAGGTTAGAAAGGATTGCACAATCTTGCTAGAAGGCAATTTCAGAAGCCACCACTTCTCAGCTGAGGCGAGATAGGACTGCAAAGGCATTTTAAAGCCCTAGCTCTGAGCTGCATCTATTTTTATTTCCCAGCTTTGTAGCCCTGGGCTGGTAGGAGCTCTGTTCTGCACTGGGCTAGTTCCCTGAGGCTCAAGAGCCAAGCCACCCAGGGCAGGAGCCCTCTTCTCTCACAGATGGGGACTGGGTGCCCCTGCCCACAGGCTGAGAGGTCACACAGGCTGCCTGTGCAGCCCAGCCCCAGCCACGCTCTGCCTGATGGCACAACCAGAGATTATTTTTAACTCCTCGAGGGGGCTAGCAAGTTATGAGTCCATGTTCCTACTGGAAAGCTACCTGGTGAAGGGTAGACATAGCGCTGTCTGTCTTCTGCTGTGTTCTGTCAAAGGGGAATTTGACCATGAATCAGTCCTGCAATTTGTCTATTTTCACACAAGTTCTAAATTTACATATACTGGCAAAGAAAACCATTATTTTCTTGCTACATTTAGAGAAACTTTGCAGTATTTCCTTGAGTAATTCCTTCCTCTCTTTTTTCGTATATTTCCTGAGAAAAAAATGGCAATGAAAGTGAACTTTCACTTCAAGAATACATATTTTTCCCTCAGTTTTTAATCCAAAGTGTCTGCACTGACAATAAAGCTGGCTGTCATTGCCTTCACACGCACATTTCATGACTTGAACTATACAGCAGTTTCTGAGTACTTCACTCCTGCCTTACTCTGCCACCTGCTGCTGGTGGAGGTCCTCTGTTCATTTGAATTCTACCTGCACATCTCTTGTTGGCTTTTCAGCAAGTTCAGCATCTGTGCTAGCTGCTACCTGAGGTTAATCAATCCTCACCCACGCTGGGAGTGGAAGGAAATTTTTCTCTTTGTTGCACAAGAACTGTGTTCAGTGAGAAGTGAAGCACCACTAACAGAGTGGGTTTTGCTCCATCTGCCTATTGCAAATCAACCTGCTCTTTTCTTTTTCCAGGCATATGGATATTTTTCAGGATATCAAAATGGCACTGAGTTAGGAGGTACTGCATGTGCCTGGCAAGCAAAGAATGATTTTGTGTGTGCTACTGGTTGGTGTTTGTGTGAATCACTGATTCCTGAAGTGCATATCCAGTTTGTGTACCTGGGGTACTCACAGACACATCTCTTTGCTGCTGCCCAGCATGTCCTCACAGCAAGGGCAGCAGTTCAGAAACCTGACTTGGACCATCATGCACATCTCTTTCAATGCTGGAAAACAGCCCCTTGCAACCAGAGATTCCCTGCAGGGAAGTTTCTTCTGTGTAAAGTTTTATGATTGCACAATAGTAGCTGATCGTTCATTTCAAATTACCATTCTTGCCCATCTCCACAGTCCCTGTGACAATTTGAGAGGATGTCTGTCTTTTCCTTAATTAAGTTCAACATACGTTTGGGAACAAGCAGATTTTTTAAAATGAAAAATCACCTGCCAAGCTCTATAAATAAAACTTTACAAGACAGCCTGGGCTGGCATTAACCACTGATGCATTCAATATCTTGTAAACATTTGTGTTTGACTTAGAACTAATAAAGAAGGGATTTAACTTCTTGAGGTAGAACAGAATCTAATTATTGGAATAGTTTGTTAAAATGTAAGAGAGGAATACAGTTGCAGTGTTCTATTTTCTTTTCAATTGCCTCAAAGGATCTAAATCTTGAGCCACTTGAAGAGGAAGTTTTGGAAGAAAATGCAAGACCTGCAAGTACTGTTCAAGATAATGATTTTGACATTTTATTTTAAACACCAGGCATTGAGACCACACCTGGTCTCTTCTGTTACAAAATAATTTAAAAAATCTTTATCCTCACTTTTTTCCAGTGATAAGAATTCATTTTAGTTAGCCAAATGCACTGTGCAAAAGGCAACAGAACAAAACCTAGAATATGTGGGGAAAACTTTTTTTTTTTTTTTTTTTTTTTGCATTGTTTTCAAAGGATAGAGTGAGCCAAAACCATAACACACATAAGGAGAAAAATGTGTCATTAATAAGATTTATCAAATTTGGCAGCAACGTTTATGGGGTGGTAGCTTCTCTGCTCTAAATGCTGCATCCATGCTTTAACCATTGTTGTAGAGCCTCCCACCCTCCCAAAACTGCTGTAGGAAATCTTATGAGGAAAAATGGAAGAGTATCTCATGCTCATTACAACGCACAAACCCAAAATTGTTACCAGAAATAAACTTACTGTTAAACAAGTCTATGTCCCAAGATTGATATACTAGCATTCCTAAATTAATGAACCTAACATTCATTCATTTAGGTTGCAAATGCAAATCAAATACACATGAAAAAAATATTTTAAAATCACAGGAATTGTATTTGGGTTTTTTTAATGAGGTTGTGCAATATTGCTACACAGACTGCTTATAAACCATGATATAACAGTATTCATAATCAAGGCAGAAACAAGTCAAAAAACCTGTACAAGAAATTAAGTTGTGCTCATTAAGATGCATATAGTGTTGCTTTAAATATTCCATTAGAAAAGTTGACAAACTTTAATAGATTAATCAATCAATAAACTACTTGAAAGAGCTAAATTATAATTATATTAATTCAGGATAAATAGGTCTTCTGCACTGCTGACTGTTTCTAAAGTCCTGTTTATAAAGACTGTTCATTTTCCTGCAGAATTATGGAGGGGAAACCCCCTCTCTATTCATCAGTTAACATGGGCATCTCACACAGGGGAGGGTCAGGGCTCTAAAAGGTAAAAACTATGAAAGCACCTTAACAAAAGCAACAATGCATCCAGTACAGATTGTGGGGATATGCTCTTATCCCAAACCCCACACCTGCTGGCATTCAGATTCATCCAGGGAAACACACTGACTTTATCACAGAAATCTCTAAGATCAACCTTTGCTTTGCCCTCTTCTGAAAAGTCTCTCTCCTCCAGAGTTTGGACAACTATCTGAAGTGGACATTCATGCCTACGCATAAAAACCATGCTTGAGCATTTCTACTTCTCCACTCCAGATCATTAAAACAGGGACTACAAACTTCAAGGGAACTTTTGTGCGTTTTCTTTTATAATTGTGGTTTGTAGTATTTCATGATAGACTTTTCTGAGTTTAAAGTACAAGGAATTCCAAGGAAGATGTGGCAGTAATATTGTAGTGGTTTTGTGTCAGCACATAATGATTGTTCAGCATCAAATGAACAATGATAGAAGAAAAAGCAGAGGAATTCCGTCTTGCTCTGCAGCAGTACGTGGAATCTGCTTCCACTCAAGGTGGCTGCTGGCAGTAAGTACAACGTTATTGTCCTTGGGCTGAAGGAAGAAATGTAGTCTTTTATCTTGAATAACTTGGGTTATTTATGAAGAGAGAGCCTATGACACCTTCCTTGGTGGGTTATGTGTGTGTGTAAGACAGAGCTTTTCAAAGACACCTAGAACTGGACAGAGATGACAGAATATGCAGATTTTAGGTACTATCACAAAATGACAGTACATCCCAGAGATGCTGAACAATCTTTTCAGGCTTGCTAGCTCTTCAGGTCATCAATTCATGACTTCTGGGAGCTGCTAGGCTGGCATTCTGTATTCGAAAACTCATTTACCAACCTCCATTTATGCTCACCTGGCAAAGGAGCAACTTATCAACTCGTTTGCCAGTTCTCTGCTTGGAAGCTTTCAGAATCTTCCCTTTAGGCTTTCATTGTTAAATTTTAATTCATAATAATGAATTGGAAAAATTAAAAAGCAAAATTTTCAATGAAACTCTGTTTCTGCTTTGATCCTTTTAGAATTAATAAAATTAATAATGAGAGCTGGGTTAAGAATAACTTTTAGTGACTTACCGCTGTACTTAATTTCTGAATTTAACATAATGGAGAGATCTACTATCATGCATACTACATACCATTATGAAAAAGATATTTTTGTAATGTGTACACCATACAGAATCTTATGTCCTATATATTCAAGGAGATCAAAGACTGCCTATCACATCCCCAATTTATGAGTCTTGTTGCTATGAGATTATCACATTTAGGATTTTATCAGTAGTGTTCACATTGACCAGAAAAATTAGGCTGGAAGAAGTGATCCTTCTGCAGTGATCACTTACAAAGGCAGACTGATGAGGAAAATAAAATTCTTTTGCTGGCCAAGAGGTGGGGAAAAGGCCCAATGAGAAGTCCTCCCAGCCTCTCCCCAGAAATGAACATCCAACAAAACACTGCAGTCACTGCAGACTTTAGGGGAAGAGAGATTTCATGACTTCAGAATGCAAGTTAACAAATGGTGGCAGAAAGTTCCTTTCTTTCCCAAGTTTACAGGCATTTGCTAAGTCTATAATGCCACCTAAAGGACGGGTTTTGCTGTAGCTATAATTGACAGTGACTTGTTTTTTCCAACAGCTTTTGATATTTTTGCCATTTTACCATGCACTTTCACATACAGCAGGAGAAAACCAACAAATCATAAAACATTGCTGACTACATTATGGAGCATAAGCTGAGACCAGTTTTCAAACACATCATTAGTGAGGTCAGCAAGGTCACACTTGGGCACATCAAAAATCTGTATATATACTTTCTGTGCTATTTATCTAAACACTGATTTGAGTACCCAAGTGAATAAGTAACCTACATGCTATAAAGCTTTTATGTTCAGGATAACAAGCAGGATAGTTCTGTGTAGAGGATCAACAGACATTCATTTTTCACTCTTGGGAAACTGTTACTTGAATAACTTAAGAACAAGTAATTTGTACATAAGATAGTATTTTAAAAGCATATCTGCAGCAGATAGCAGCCTATCTGGCTTTATACTCCATTATATGTATATTTCATTTACTCCATTTGTCTTCAAAGCACCTAAATTCTACGACACTTTGATGCATCTCTCATACAAAAGGATAACTTCAACATATTAGATGATCTTCCCTGAACAGCTGTTTGATTAATTTTCTGTTTAGCATTTGTTTAGATAAATTACCCTATTGGAGTAATACAAAAAAAGAGTTTCATTTAAAATATTAATTAATAAAAATAAATATACAAGGGGTTTTTTATTTTTAAAAGCTCAGGTAATTTGCAGTATATGATCACTCATTTGTTAAGTTTATTAATTGGGTTGGGTTTGGGTTTGGTTTTCTTGTTTTGTTCTGTGGGGTTTTTTTCAAAAATCACTGCATTTGTTCCTCCTCATAAGCAATTAGGAATAAAATGTATATGTCCAATAACTTTGTTTTGTTTTATTAAAATAGTTCTATTGTGAAATTTTTAGTATTTCCATACAGAAGTTTCCAAGTAATTTTCACTTCATTGTTTATGAGTTCTGGGAAAACAGCAATGCCAATCAGGACTTTAATGGCTTTTCTTCTTTTTTTCTTGGTAATACATAAAGTTTTGAAGGTTAGAAATTATTGAATAGCAAGACTGAGTACAAATTACTTTAAATACTGCTAACTGATATTTTGCTAAATATATCCCAATTAATACCTCAGAGCAATACTTAAGTTGCTAAACACTTGCATATACTGAAACATAAATAAAAATGCCAGAAAGACAATGGTGATTATTCAAAACAGGAAAAGTCCAAAAGTAAGTACATAAAGATATAGCATTAGGTGGATGTTATTTTGTCAGAGACAGAGAAGCAGGAAGACAGCAATATCACCAATTTCAAGGTAAAGAAGAAACAAAAAGACACAATTATTGAAACAGATGATGTGCCAGCCTGCAGCACACTTCAGCATGCAAATGGTTATGGGGAGCACTCCCAAAACTTCCCAATCCACATCACAGGAACGCATCTGACAGGCTCCCAGAGCATCTCTTTTGGGCCCAAAATAGACATTATTAAACATCCTACCAGCTGAACTCCAGCCTCCTGCAGGCAGATGACTAAGGAATTGAGTAGAGACAAAAGGATTGTCCTTATCTAGATTTAGTTAAAACAATCAAATAAACCAACACTGTGATCCTAAATCTGTAGAGAGAACCTGTTCTTAGGGAGATGGAGAAGTCTCTTGCAGCTTTGTTGCTCTCCTTTCAAACAAAACCCCAGTTGTGTTGGGTTTCCTGTCACAAGGACTCAAGAACACTGGTAACACATGTCAACACTGCACTGGGCCACAACCAAGAGCTGAGCATCAGACTGACAGCGAGCTGCACAGAAGAAAACCTGTGTTAAATATAACATGCAGGCACTTCACAGCTTATCTGGTCTCCTCTCCCACTATCACTGAAGTCCTAAAGCACAGAATCTCTGTACAGCATCAGTTGTGACATTTCTAATGGTCATTTAAAATTGAGCCCCTTTAAAAAACCTGTTGCATTTTTATTTTTTGCAATTATTTAGCCACCTCCAAATGAATTACAGCAAGGCATTCCAAAGAAGTAACATGGATTTCTTGGAAACTCCAGAGCTCATCACAATAATGCTAGTCCCTGGTAAATATCAACTTTTCACACTATTTTTTTGTTCCATGTGCAAGGTTCTATTAGTGTGTTACATATGGAAGAACCATTGCATAATATCACCCTTATTCAGACCTTCTTTGGTAAAGTATAGAGGAGAAAAGAACTCCAAATGTTTTATTTTAACGACATAAATATAAAATGCATCAGCAAGGAGAAGACCCACAGTGCTTTATTTCACATAGTGTGAAGTTACACTAACATACACTACTTAAGAAAATACCTAGAATAAACAATATTATTTGTGAATGGTAAAATAGACACCATTTAAGCTTTTCAAGAAAAAAAATGCTTTCTAGTTAAGATTTCAATTTATCCTTACTTACATTGACTGAAGGGAGCCTTAATTACTAATCATTGATATTTACTAACCAACTTGTACACACTTCCTGCTATGTTAACAAAAAAGCGAGGTGGTTTCAAATTATCATTCTTAATACAAACCAATGAGCTTGTAACATCTTCCTGCTAGAAATAAGAGTTAAAAGACACAGTGCAAGTGCAGGATGAAGCAAAGAAAGCATCAGTCCCTTATTTAAAGGGAGAGGACTGAAATTTTTATTTATTTTTATAATTTTAGGGAACACAAATCTATTACAATGATGCCCTAATTTCCTATGTCTGAGTACAGACTAAATTTGAAATAATAAAACCCCACTTAGCAGAAAAATAAATGTAGTCCTGTACCCATGGTTTATCCTTTAAAGAAACCAGCCAAGACATCTTCAGACCTCATGAGCCTGATGTGGACACAAATTATATACCAGGGATTCCTGCAGAATCAGGAGACTAACATTAATGAACCAAATATCTCTGTAAATCTTGTATCTTACTGGGATATTGCTGGATTTAAGACAAACTTCATTTTAGGAAACAAGTTTCAAGCCTTTTCCCAAAATTCTTTGTGTCCAAGAGACTGCATATGATCCAGCAGTGTTCCAGTGTAGCTTACTCACGGGTAAAGTACAATTAACATAAAATAAAATGTAAACATAATTTTTAAGAGCCTACATATGGAAATGTCTGAAATTGGATTCCAAGTAGTCATTAAAGCATTTCCTCTGCCTGCTAAGAAGGATTTCAGTCTACAGCTCTCTGTCCTGACAGTTACCATAGAAACAGCATTTCTCACTGTGCACTCCTTGCTGGGGTTGGGGAGGGGGGCAATGGGAATTGATGTGTTCACAGTTCTTTGTACAATTTTATACATTACCTGTTATTTAGAAATCTCTGCAATAAATTGAACTCTGTTTCATGGAAAGAGCTTCCCACAACTGGTCTATACAAATCATATTTGTGTTTGAAAGACAGAAAATTATCTTGAAGCAAAAAATGAAGGCTGCAATCCCACCAGTACACTTTACAAAAGAATTTTAGACAATATAAAGTGATACCACTGTAAAATCAGAAGGAAATAACCCTAAACCTGTCTTCAATTAGAACACAGATAAGCTCTATTCTAAAAACAAATTTACCCTAGCTGAGAAACTTCCAAACTTCTTTTACACATCTGGGTAGCTAAGAACTGAATCAATTGCAAATTGTAATCTGAATCTGATTCATTCAAAGTTTATAACCCATAGGTTTTTACCAATTAACTAAAATTAGTAAGGCTACACTATGTGGCCAAGAAGGATACACTTAGTGGCCCAGAAGACAAGTTTTTGAGATTGTTTGATCCAGCATTTTTCTAAAGAAAATTAATTTACCATCAGTTAAGAGGAACCACAAGCTATTATAACCACTCACACACCTGTTAACTCACCCAGTTGCTTCAGCCAATCTACCAGCGTGGCACAAATCACTCAGTTCACATTCAGTGAATGTCTCATTTTTATATAAAATCCAGACTTGAGGGCTCTAGAGAACCTCTGGGCAAAGAAAACAAGCTAAGGGGAAACCACTGAACACTTATAACACTACAACCCATGAAACAGTTAAATTGGCATTTTTTGGGGACTGAAATGCATTAATCCACTGATGTTTCACAGACTACTAGGCTCATAGCCTTAATTCAGGTAGGACTCTTGAGTATTTTCTCAGCATTTTTCTTCATGAATAATAATATTAATTAAAATAGCATTAGTTGAAGCATTTATGGATACTACATAAGAAAAAAGTTCTTCTAATGAGTTTGTGTAGTGCATGTGAAACCTACGTAGCCTAGAACAGCCCTCTACTAAGGGCACTTGGCATCTCAGATACAGTCGCAATTCCTTTCCTTCATTCCCATCTCTCTCCATAAATCTTGTGGTTTCTCTCTGCATAAGGTTCCATTTCAAAAGGCCAAAGGCTAGAAATTGTGGGGAAGAAACAGAAATTGGTTTTGCCCCAGCACGGCCTACAATCTGATGATTACAGAACTTTTTATGGGAATGACATTTTACAAGTCCATCAGTTCTCTTACTTTTGAGAACAAAAAGCTATTAATTCCTAGAGCTGTGTAAAAAACCCATCAGATTTGAATAATGTCACCAGGAAAGCAAGCCATTGAAGCTAACATAGCCACCCAGGAAACACAGTGCTTGGCATAAAACCTGACTCACACAGAAGCACAGGACTGAGGATTTATTTGGTTTGCTCTTGGGGATCTGGGTGCTTAATTCTCTGCAGCCGCACCTATGACACGTTAATGGTTCTTTGGATGTTACCAAAAGGAGATATAAATCCTGTGATGCAGCCACCTTCCCACCACTTACACTCAGCTCTCTCAGTATTCTGAGTATTTTTTCTCACCAGTATTAGCTGCATTTATAAACAAATGTTTCATTATATACATTACATAATGTAATGCATAAGGTATTTTATTTTGAATTTTTACCAGAGGTCAAAAAAGAAATACAATTTATGCTAACAAATAAATAAACTCTGCTCTAAATTAGCATCATGGTGGGTCCTCACTAACAACTGGAACCTGTGGTTCCAAGTAATGTTAATGTTGCATTGTCTTTCATTACACTAACATTCATATTTCAGTGTACAAGTGAATTTATGATGTGATAATGTTTGTTATTATGGATAGGATCTTTTCAACTTTATCCATTCTAATATCTGGAAAACTGCACACTTATTACCTTTTCTTCGTGTGACTAGTTCAGTGAAATGATGCATTCTAAAAACTGAAATAAGACAACTATGGTAAAGACAACTACTTATTTCTGTGACAGTCCAAACTGTCACAGAAAAGTATGTCTTGAATGTATGAGTAATTATTTGTGAAAAGTTTTATTACTGCATTAATAAACAATCACTACTTAGTGTTGCTGTGGTCTCCTTTTACAAAAGAAGTATGAACCTGAACACTGATTTTCATACAGGTCTGCAGAGAAGCTGTAAGTCATTAATGAAAAGGATAAACATAGGGACAACTCTTTGTGCTAATGCCGAATTTCCCCCAGGAAACTTTCTGCTCACGATGAGACAAGGCAGCACTTTCTTCTCCTAACAAACTCTTAGCCCTTACCCTCGCAAGAGGAAACATATCTGCCTATCTGTTGTCACTGTAGATCCCCAGACAGAACACTGCACAACCTCTGTGTCCTGACCACTCAGAAAATATTTTCTTTAGATCTCTGGCAGGTCACTGCAAAATCGTTATTTATGCTGTAACTGCAGTTACAGCACAAACAGCCATAAACCTTGAGCTTGTTTGGAGGTTGGTTCTAGCAGGGGGCAGTGCTCCTGTACACCCCTGACTGATGAACAGCATCATCTCCATGGGGAAGATCACCCTCTTCAACCAGTGTGAGCTTTGGTAGGGATGCACATGGAGCTCTGAGGAGGAATTGGACACCAACTGGGTCAACCAGGTCAGCTCAACCAACCTGGTCATCAGTGGGGTGACAGAGGTTGCAGCCAGACTGCCCTCACATCCAGGGATCTGAGGGTCCTGGTTGATTGAACATGAGCCAGCAGTGCCCTGGCAGCCAGGAGGGTCAGCCATGTCTGGGGGGCATGAGGCACAGCATGGCCAGCCAGGCAAGGGAGGGGATGGTCCTGCTCTGCTCTGCCCTGCACTGCTCTGTTCTGCTCTGCTCTGCTCTGCTCTGCTCTGCTCTGCTCTGCTCTGCTCTGCTCTGCTCTGCTCTGCTCTGCTCTGCTCTGCTCTGCTCTGCTCTGCTCTGCTCTGCTCTGCTCTGCTCTGCTCTGCTCTGCTCTGCTCTGCTCTGCTCTGCTCTGCTCTGCTCTGCTCTGCTCTGCTCTGCTCTGCTCTGCTCTGCTCTGCTCTGCTCTGCTCTGCTCTGCTCTGCTCTGCTCTGCTCTGCTCTGCTTTGCTCTGCTCTGCTCTGCGCTGGGGCAGCCTCACCTCAAGTGCTGGCGGGGCAGTTCTGAGCAAAATATAAAAGAGATACCAAGCTATTTAAGAGCATCCAAAGGAGGGACATGAAGATGATGAAGGACTTACAGGGGAAGCCAGTGACTGGCTGAGGTCACTTGGTTGGTTCAGCCTGGAGGAGACTGAAGGGAGACTTCATTGCAGTCTGCAGCTTCCTCATGAGGAGAAGCAGGCACTGATCCCATCTCTCCGGTGACCAGTAACAGAACCCAAGGGAATGGCATCAAGTTGTACGAGGGGAGATTCAGGTTAGGCATTAAGGTAAGGTTCTTTACCCAGAGGGTGGTGGAACTCTGGAGCAGGGCAGTGGCCACAGCACCAAGCCTGACAGAGTTCAAGCAGCATTTTGACAATGCTCTCAGGCACATGGTATGAGTCTAAGTGTATCCTGCACAGGGCCAGGAGCTGGACCTCAATGATTCTCATGGGTCCCTTCTAACTGAGGATATTCTGTGATTCTGTAAGACCTGGAGGTAGCAATATTTGATTCCCTAATAAGTCATGGTGGTTTTGCCAGCATCTGAGGTGTGTCCTCCAGCCCAAGAACAGGCAAGCAACCACCGTAACCTCACACGGCCAGAGGAGGTTGACAAGCTCTACATGCTACGTAACCACTCTCTCCATTTATTTAAGTCTAAGGTTACAAACAGTACCCAAAAAGAAACTTACAAGCCAAGTTCAATAAAATACTTTCTTGTCCAGTTTTACTTCTTCTCAACAAAAAAATACCATATGTAATTGAAGGGGGGGAATATCAACTACAAACAAGCAGTCTTCATTGCAGTAAGGTTCTGTATTCCAGAAATCCCAACAGGGTCTGAGAGCCCAAGATTAAGGAAGGCATCACATTGAGGTTCCTGCATGGGACCAAGGCATGGCTCTTATTTTATCAGTAGAGCTCTGAGGTGAGTTATTTGCCTAACCAAAGGCACCTAGTGCTCCTGAGTTACTGTAGAGGACACCAGCTGGTCTCCAGCTCCCAGCTGAGGATGTGTTATCTATAGTTTGTCTGTCATTTATGCCAGGCCCACGCAGCATGTGGAGTGGAAATCCAGGTGAGTCTCAGATGGCACCAGATGCCCACCTTTAGCAACTGAATCAAGCCCTTTGCCAATAACATTCACAAGGCCTTGGTGCTCCACACAAATGTGGATGTCAGAGAAGGATATATGCACATCTGAATTTATGTGCCCATATTACAAATTTCACCTTCATCTCTCTCACAGTAACTCCATGAAAGTGAATGCCTTTAACACTGAAGTCCAAGGCTTTCCAGTATTGACATGATCCAGCTACCAACCTGTCCACTTTTAAAAGGGCACTGAAATTACCCTCAAAAATGACATCAGTATAAGTTTAAAGATTTCTTGTCTTAATCAAAATAAATCTAGTCATACTCCTGAACAACTGTCTGCAGTTTTTCCTATGCCAAGATATTAGGCCAGTGTATAGCACAGGATTTTTTGTCACTACTGATCTACCAACAAAGGAAATACATGTGACATGTGGCATAGATTCAGGGAAAATCCTTAAGTGAAAAATTACATACTACACTAAGGTTTGTAACATTTTTCATTTTCACTGGAAGAAAAATGTATTAAAATCATTCTTAAAATAACCTGCCTTAGAACTTCATGTCAATTAGGTGCTGGAAGGGTGAAAAAAGTTGTAGCAGGTCACATGTCCTTATCACAGTTACTCACCTTTGTATATTTACTATTAAACAAACACTTTGATGAATCACACACAAGGAAAAGTTCGAGAAGTTTCACTTAGGAGTTTTGAGGCTACACACAGAAACTGTCTTTGACACATACTGGGCAAAAAAGATCTATATGACCCACTCCAAGAAATTCCCAAGGATTTAAAACTAACCAACAAAAAGATTTATTTGCATCATTCAGGAAAAGAAATCTGGCACTGATCCAATGCAACTTGACAGGATTTTGCACTGCTGCAATTGCCATTTAACACATCCTCATACAGCTTTCATTATCATTTGTGACAGAGGGTAAAAAATTGCCTGCAGTACCCAAATTATATTATAGGTCTAAATGCACATTTAGAAGTTTATTATATTCATAAAATATACTTATTATTGATGCCTGTCAACTGATGGATGTTTTCAGGAGTACTTGAACTACTGCTCTCCACTTCATCATTGGTTACCATACTCATTTAAGGGAAAAAGAGAGAATTAACTCTGCATTGGTACACCCATTTACCCATATAAGACATAAGATAAAAATCTGTCCTGTTCCTCAGTTTTTCCCATTACTTTCACTTTTCAAAGTCAAGAACACTGGTCAATTATTTACAAAGAACTTTAAGGAATGCAGTGGATAGGCAGGTCATCCTGATCCAGGATGAGAAAACTTCTCTTGCTAGTGAAACTATTACTAAGAAGAGACTTCATACATTAAAAGAAGGTTTGTGTCTCCACAAAATATTAAGTAATATCTTCTGTCAAGATAAAGATTTCAAATTAAGAAGAAGCAAGTCAAGTTTTGTCAAAAACCCCCAAAATACTAGAGGAGCAGATACCCTAAGACATCTGAGATTTGACACAGCCAGTATTTGTTGTTCCATCTTTACTTCTGAGGAAGGAAGTTGGGAGCAAGGAAAAAGTCCCAGTCAAGTATTTATTTAGAATTTATGGTCAGGCAAAATATATATCTGAATAACACAAACAATTCAATGACAAATTCTGCCACACCAATATGTAAAATCATTTATTTTCACTTTAATCATATTACCATTTCAGGCATTATAAATTAAAGGTTTGTCTCTTAAAGCATTCAGGCAATTACAGGAAGAAACAGGCATTTTCATACGTTTCACAGGGTCGTACTTCCATCTTCAGGCACCCAAGTACCTCCAAAAATCTTGGAAGACCTACATCAAATGTAGCTCCCTCACTGACAGACTTCAGATCTTCCAAACTTGTCACTTCTTGCAGATGTCAATGAAAGGTTTGTTCTTTAACTGTAAGACAAACCAACCCTCAAATTACTTCAGTTACAAGAGATCACTAAAAGTTTTCAATCTGCTTGTAACTCTTTTCTACTCCATGTACTTTTCACATTTTGGATTTTTTTTTTTATTATGGCAAACAGTTCTATTTTCATCAATCATAGACACTTCATCTAAAATTTTCCTACTGTGTGTCAACACAGTGATGTCTGCTCAAATGCTGAGCTATGTATCAGTAGCCCTGATCCCCACAGCTCCAAAAAAACCCCAATTTGCTTCGGGAAAAATGCAGTCCACAGTCCACCAACTGTAACAACTGCATCTCCCCTGTAAAAGTCATTCTAGGAAGTTTTCTTCATCTGAAAATACAACTTTTACTCAAAAATGGGCACATACTTCAGCAGCGGCTTCAAAAATTGAGAACTAGGAAAGTCTTAAGACAGTCATGGACTGTCTGAATACTCAGTTCAGCAGCAAACTCTTGAAAACCACCTGCTCCAAAATACAAGCTCACTGCCTGCTTGTCATTAGAAATTTATTTGCAGGCCACATTCTGCCACTTTTAAGCATCACTCATTTAATTTACACATGCATCTCGCCAATCCCTCTGGTTTCTGTGCAGAAAAAACAGATTATGCAATCAGTCAACAGGCTGAAATTTTGGCTGAACTAGGTGATCTCTGATTCCTGTAGGGATCCTCCTTTTTCCTGTGAATGTAAACATCTGAAAGCATACGGATTATCAAAATCTGCCGCTCTTAGAAACACAGCTGGTGGGAGAGGGGAGAAAGTTAAGAAATTAAAGAGCTGAGACTTCCGAATCTGAAAGCAGATTTTCAAACAAATAAAGCTTTCATCTTGAGGGTAAATAGAAAGACATAAAAAGTAAGACGAGGGAAAGCTGATCATGGCCATATATTAGTTAATTTTTGTTTTTTCAAAGGACAGAAATTTTAAAAATTTAAAAATGCCTCCAAATGTGGTCAATACAGTAATCATGTGGACATACTTTTCCATAATAGGAATTCAATTTCTAGCAGAACTACATCCCAATGGTCTCAAAAGCAACCTAGTATGTAGCCTAATTTGATATGATGTTTACACAGATTTTCCCACACTTGGGGTCTGAAATGTGATCCAGTAGATGTTTTCTCCTAGCATATGAAATATTTGAGGATTGTTACATCACAAACATTAAGGTAGCACACGTGAGTATCCTTCACATTCATTTCTATTAATTTCTCCCCAAAACCAAAGACTAAAAATAATGATAATACAAACTGCATTGAGCTCATTAATGGTTTTGTGGTAGACACTGCCTCATGAACAACTCAAACACTGGATTAAGACTTTAACCAAGCTGGAAATTTATCAAGATTCTCTTTTATTTTGAAAACATGTAAACATATCTGATCTTTATCCTGAAAACAAGTTAAAAACCCTTCCCCTTTACAGGGTACTACCCAGGGTAAGATGTCAAATACCAACCAGAGAAGTTACATACAAAAGTTGTGCTGAACTGCACAATCTGTCCTTTGAAGGTTTTACCAATTCAGCAGCCCAGTTTGAAGGAAAATGTTTCCTTTCAAATGGCTTAACAAAACCTCCATGGATGATTTTATAACTTCACTTACTACCAAAATATACACTTACTGGCTTTTCAAGTACAATTGGGTGATCAGGAAGAAACTCTGGTTTCTTCTGAGAGAGAGAAACATTTGAAAGCTTCAGAAGGAAATCTCTGCTGTATTGGATCCTTTCTGCAAATACACAAAATCATTAACTTCAACATTCTTGTTTAAGGGATTAAGATTGGGAATTCAGAAAAATTATTTGGTTACTTATAGAATGGTAGAAATTCTACATGTGGAATACAAAAAACAGTTTTAAAAACAGAATTAATTTAGGTGTTATCTTGCATCAGGAAAATTTGAAGTAAATTACAGAGCATTTAACTTTAACTGTATCAAACTGACACAGTAAATCAACACAAAAGAAGAAAAAAAGTGAATCCAATCTTACACCTGACAGACTCCCTATATCTTGTCCTAATTAGCAGAAACACCACAAACTGGTTTTGAAACCCACAAGAAAATCTGTTTATAACTCACTCCAAAATTACACCTATTTCTAAGGGACAGATAACAAAAACAGGGTGTCTCTTTTCTTGGAGCTAATAATTTAATGCCTTTCAACACCTAAAAGTAATGATGAGATCTGCTGCAGGTAAAATGGCAAATAGATTAATAGCAGTGAAATACTTTTGAGGGGTTATACTGAATCAACAAGAGTCAGAGCCTTTTCTCAGAACATGTAGGCTTCTCATTCAAGTCTATAGCACTGTCTCCACTATAGCATGGCTTCTGGGTACAGCATGTCTAGCAATGTCTGTATTTAAGCTGATTTTCTCAAACAAGAGCAGAAACAACAGGAAAGGAATTAGAAATTAAAGAAGGAAAAAAATTTATCTCTGGTCCTTGATGACAAAGAAGCTTATTCCTTTAGGAATGGTGGGCTTCCTGCAAGATTGTTACAGTATCACCTGATGGACAACAATTTTTGTTTCTCAGACTGTTTTTGTTTCTCAGTAGGATATTGAAAAAAGAGAAGCTGATATCAACTATGACACGATTTTTTTTCCTGCCTTTGAACACAAACGATGCAGTAACTGGTGAACCTAAGGGAGGGCAAGTGAGTAACTTTTTAAAAAACAGTTCAATACAAGCATACTTGAAAACCTGTCTTGTTTTTACCCCCCCTTGATTAAAAACCTGTGAAGATGATGACTTCTCTAAGGCCTTTGACACAATCCCCCACAATATCCTTCTCTCTAAATTGGAGAGATGTGGATTATACTGGGGACTGCTCACTGAATGAGGAACTGGTTGGACAGTTGTATCTGATCTCATGTTGGAAAAGTACAGAGAAGAGTCCCTAAACTGATCACAGGGTTGGTACCGCTCCCCTATCAAGACAGGCTTAAATAGTTGGGGATATTCAGCCTGGAGTAGGGAAGGCTCTTGGGAGACTTTGTGGCAGCCTTCCAGTACCTAATGGGGCCACAAGAAGGCTAGAGAGGGACTTTTCGGAGGCATGCAGTGATAGGAAACGGGAGAAAGGCCCTAAGCTGAGGGACAGTAGGTTTAGGATAGGCTGAAGAATGAAATCCTTTACAGTGAGGATGGTGAGGCACTGGAAGAGGCTGCACAGAGAGGTCATGGATGCCCCATCCCTGGAAGTGTTCAACATCATGCTGGGTGGGGCAGTGAGTAACAGGGTCTAGCAGCAGATGTCCCCACCCACAGCAGGGGGTTAGAACTTGATCATCTTTTAGTACTCCTACAACCCAAACCATCCTATGATCCAAAGAGTAGCGGTCATGTCTGGATGCAGATCAGTGAGTGATGAGTGGTGTCCCTCAGACTGATACTGTTGATTAGCTTCATCAATGACAGACAGGAGGATCAACTGCACTCTCAGCAAGTTTGCAGGTAGCACCAAGCTGAGTGGTGCAACTGACACCCCTGAACGACAGGATACCATCCACACAGACTTGGAAAAGCTCCAGAAGTGGCCCATGGGAACCCATGCTGCACTTAAGAACTGCTGAGACAGATAATTGAAAGTGTAATAACACTCAAGAGGTATCAAATGGAAATTATTATCTAGAACTTGACGTACAGCTGAACACAAACAGAGTTCTAGACGAAATTTTACTGTGCAAGGGAAAAAAAAAGAATGAAACAAAAGATTTATTTGTAAGCAGTAGCTGAATAGTAGGACCTCTAAAGTTGTGCAACTCTGAAGGGAAAGATTACCACAATCAGCAAACAAAAGTCCTTTGAAAACAAGCAAGATAAAAAGTTTGACAGTGTGAAGAATTGTGGAGTAGTCTCAGAGAGGCATCACAGAGCAATTAACCACTGAAAACGATCCAAAGTGATGGCTCATACAAGAGACCAGATGAGAAGCTGCTTAAGATCTTGTAGAATAAAATCTCTACCCACCACAAGCAGAATCAATGAGAAAGGATCAGAAAGACACCACTACACAGAACTTGACAAGTCTGTCATCTAACTAGATCCAAAAAAAAGAACTCTCTTCTATTTATCATGATCCAAAAATAGAAGAAATGAACCTGAGCTTAAAAGAAGATACATGGAAGATTTATTTTCAAGTCAGTAACACACGACAGAACAGAACCAATGCTCAAGAACCTGAGAAATGGTAACCTCAGACTGACAAAAATAGGAGAGCCTCATTAAAACTTAATAGAATTCTTTCAAATTTCAAGTACTAAGGCAAAAGAATAAACCACATCTTCAGAGATTATTTAAGAATTTGAAATTACAGATGGATGCCTGCTTACAGGCAGACACAGACAAAAGAAATTGTCTCAATAAACTGGTGACCTAACCTGGGCCACAGATGCAGTTTCTGTGACATCTGTTAAAGAGTGAAGAATTAGGTAGGAAGCAGGGCAGAAAAGTATTGGGAGAATGCATTTGAAATCTGAGATTATCCCCTAATGAAAAAAAAAAAAAAAAGAGAAAAATTTTGACTTGGTTAAACTACCAAGTCTCTATGAGTACAGTGGCAGGCAGTACAGACAGAAAAGTATAAGGTGCAAATCTGAAGGACAGTACTGACAGAAAAACAAATCATCCAGGATTAATCATAACTAATATTAGTTCATCTCTAACCACTCAAATACTGTTATTTCAGAACCACTGTAGTAAGAGAACAGGAAGCCAAAATGCTGAATTCTTGATTACACTCAATAGTCTGAATGCCACAACTGAGCCCTCCAACAGGCTAAAGGATTCAACTCAAATCTGTACTTCTACACACACAAGGCATCTACACAAACCCAGGATTTTGTGGCAAGAATTATTTTTATGTTTGGGGTCTGTTTTTTTGAGGGGATTGGTTGCAGTTTTTTGTTTGTTTGCTTTGTTGGGTTTGGGTTTTTTTAAGACAGTTACAGCTCTATATGCAAGCAACTCTACCAGTGGAAGTTTTCCACCTCAGTTATGGCCAACTTCTACTCCTTCTCTAGAGTGTTATGTGAAAAGCAGGAAGGTTAAATATTGCTCTCCAAACTATCAATGCACTGGCTGATCAGAAAAAATAAAGTGCAGCCCACATCATTTCAAAGTTCAATTGTCCTCCATCCAGAAAATACAGTCCTGACACAGCTCCCCATGCAGAGTTTTACCTTTTTTCGCTCCTGATTCATGTTGTTTTGGTTGACAGAGCATCACAGTTTGAGTTAAGATCTTCACTTCAGTCATTTCAGATGACTAAAATAGGAAGGAAAGTTATGAAGCTTATCTCTTTTAAGCATATTAAAACAAGAATACATGTTTCTTAGTTAACAGTTGTAGCACAGTTTAATTTGAACCTGTAGAATGTTACTCTTGATTACATACAATAAAGAAGTAGTTCAATAAAACAATACAGAGGGACATAATGGAGAGACATTTTTTACACAGAATTTTACAGTGCTATTGCTAGTTTTCAAAAAGAACACATCTATCCCCTCCTTTTCTATTATCCCACCTAGAAACGCAGCCATCAGCTGCAACATTCAGGAATAATAAAAGCAGGAAGGACTTTCCTTAAGACCAAAGGATGAACTTGGATCCTCCCAAAAAAGGTTTGCTTCCTAAGCATCAAGACCCAATATCCACAGTATAATGCCAACCAAGCTTTTTCCAGCTGCCAAAACCTTGAAGAAAGTGTTTCAGAAAGTTGGAAAGCAGTTTATCCTCAAGAGCTTGTCCTAGCTCTGAAAAGACTCTACAGGTTTGAGGAATCTTAACATCACTCTGAGTCAAATGGGAAGCAGGCAAGAACTGAAAACTGCTCCTCAAGCAGGGGTTGATAGGGCACTATTCAGATGGTATTTGGGGTACCCATGAAACAGTTAACAGTCAAAAGTATTACTAAAAATTCTTTTCCATATACTACGTTAAAGAAGAAGCTTAAAAAAATGTAAGAAATACATCTATACCTATATCAAACAAATGCAATATGCAGCTACATGTAGCTAAATACTGATGAAATTGAGTATTACAACACTGATGACCAGAAGCTTATTTAAAAGGGAGTAGTGTGTTGTCCTCAGTAATTACTGCTCAAGAGACAAGTTTTAACTGTCAGATCACAGATAGGCTCCCAAGACCTTGAATTTAATTTTCTTTAAGGTCAAAGGCAGCTTGCAGAAGCTTAATACAATGAAGAAGAATAACTAAAACTCTTCTAAAATGATAAAAAAAATAAAGTAAAAATTAAGGAACAGGCATTTATTCCAACAAAAAACCCCATCTATTAACGCTCTGAAAAAACATTCAAATCAGAATCAAAAGAAAGTCAAATTCAGGCTATGAAACATGAAGCATTCCAGTTGGAAGACTTCAAACTTCATTTTCCAGCAAATGGCTACAACCAGTTTCAAGTCTGGAAAAGATATCCGTACCATGCCCAAAGCCAAGCACTTCTAGCAATAAAGCACAAAGTTTTATGATTTTTGCTGTCTCAAATGAATTTGTGCACGTGCTAACAATAAAAAAATTCTGATTTTATTTACACACAATAAGTGAAGGCAGAATACATGGACTCAAAGTTTAGAAGAGCTAACTTAAATTCAGTGAAGACTAAAGAAGTGCCACAGAGACTTTTGTAAGAATCTTAAATTCCTAAGCTGCATTTTTCAGCTATTAGTACATGCGAATACCAGAGAAAGGCATTTCTGAAACTCAGTTCTTTTCAACAGTTCTGACACTGTTGGTTTAAAACATTCAGAGTCAGGACACTCCTAGGTGGAAAGAGTTTTCATTTGGTTAGATAACAGATCAGCTGATCTCCAGTTTATAAATAATTATAAATTTACTCAATACTCACCCAGTTAACCTTACTCTGCAAACATACTTCAGTGCTGCTGGGTAATTCAGTCCGAATGTTTAACGCAATGGGTGATGCTGGTGACCACAAAACATTAAGAAATAATAATTTCAATAGACTCCACAGTAGCATTTTGTGATACTTGCCCCAAGAACATTCCTTGCTGCACAGAGATTATACAGGCATTTATTCACAACTTAGAAGCTTTACAGGACCTCTTTTCCATTTCTTCCACAAATTTTATACAAAATGAAAATTTATGACGGCACTTAGCTCCAGTCCACATCAGCACAGCTGATGATTTTCTGGCCACCAAAAATTTCTAACTTAACAATAATAACAACTGTAATACTGCAATATCTAGGCTTTAATCTACAAAAGTTTAACATTTAAACCAAAATATTCGCACCTGACATAAATACTGCATGGTTTTTTTCTTTAAGTTTTTTGGGTCTTTTGTTTTGGATCTGTGTGAAAGCTAGATAAAAACAATGCTGTGCAGGTACTGTACTTACAATAAAGCCTAAATAATCTGTTAAATTACATGTATTTTATGTTTTCAATAGTAGGAGTCAGCTACCCCAAAAAATTAAATTTAACAGAGAAGCCTGATCCAGCTTTCTGAGGATACATTTCAGATGTCAAGCTAGAAGAGCAGTACCAAAGAGCTCTGCATAAACTTAATAGAGTTTAAATTCAGATTTCATCACAGAGATGATGTACAAAGATCAACACATAGTGAGGCATCTACTCACTATGGATCCTCCGAAAAAAGGTTTGCTTCATAAGCATCAAGACCCAATACCCACAAAATACAAAAAACCACAAAATAAGACATCTTACACATCCTTGTTACCTCCTGAAACACCCCAACTTTGGTAAAGTG
>VYXF01010734.1:1717924-1760287 GCA_013397295.1 Polioptila caerulea | reverse complement strand
AGGAGTCAGCTACCCCAAAAAATTAAATTTAACAGAGAAGCCTGATCCAGCTTTCTGAGGATACATTTCAGATGTCAAGCTAGAAGAGCAGTACCAAAGAGCTCTGCATAAACTTAATAGAGTTTAAATTCAGATTTCATCACAGAGATGATGTACAAAGATCAACACAGAGTGAGGCATCTACTCACTGTAGTTTAACAAAGTAATTTAAAAACACAAAATAAGACATCTTACACATCCTTGTTACCTCCTGAAACACCCCAACTTTGGTAAAGTGAACGAACTGCACCTTAGCCAGGCTGCTCACCTTGTTTAGCAGGCAGTTGACGCACAGGTCCTGCTGGCTGAAGGGATTTACCAATAAACTTTTTTGCTTCTGTAACATTTTGAAACATCGCACTTCAAAAAAGCAGCTGAAATCATTAGCATTCAGTTTCACATATGGATGTTAAGCAAGAAGAGCAATCTACCTACTCCTTGTTAGTTGCATTTGACAAGGCAATATTGTATCTGGGCAGGAAAAAGCAGAAAGGTCTGATGCACACATTTTTTTAGAGGATGGAATATGCTGGATAAAATTTCCATGGAGACAGAATCAGACACTTCTCTCATATTTCCTTCCAATTGAGCTACTATAGCTTCTTCCCAAGATTTTTTCCCTGTTATGTCTATGTACATGTTTGGAGAAAGGAGATGGGGACATGACAGAAATAGGGGGTTTCAACCATTTTAGTTCAATGGGTTTTTAATTAATTAGCATCAGCATGCCCCTTATCAATCTGTCATCTGCACAGGAGTTCCCTACATGTCCATATAAACTTATAGACTGTTTTTTAATAGCTATTTTAGTTAAATGAATACAGTTCTGTATCTTCCCACTCAGTTTAGCTACTCTAGGAGCATCAAAAACTGCTAAGGTGGTGCTGGGCTGAAAAATCTCACACTTTAAGTAAGCAATCAGTTGGAAAATGTTCATTTGTAGTATCTGTATCTTAATGTATATCCTCGTTCCCATCTCTTTGGTCAACTGGACAATTTTATGATTTGAAAGAATTTCAGCATTTTTTTAGAGAAAAAGCATACCAGAAAGAACAACTGCCACAATAAAAATGATACTGATTTTTTTTTTCCACTAAGAAAGTTTACAAGACAAGGGAATAATTGTTACAGCAAAAGAAAAAAAATCAAGAAATAATCACGACTGCAAGAGTTTCAACTACATTATCCATTTTCAGTATGAAAGAGGAAAAGAGAAGCTAGGCTATTAGACCCAGTATCATGCCTAACTTTAGTTGGTCTTTTTGTTATAGGAAGGAAACTAAAAATCATCTGAGAATTTACTACATTATAATTTTTTGAACACTCAGTCAAATAACAATTTTCCAATATACGAAGTTTGAGCCACCCAGGTCTAGAAATCAACTGTTTGTTGATTACTGTCTGAATTAGGACAACTTAAATAAAGCTAGGGAAAAAAAAAATCTGGTTTGATTCTCTGATTTTTCTACCTGCTTATCTCAAAAAAGGAAGACTTCAAAGCTGTAGTCAAAAGCAGCAATGAAAATTCCTGCAGCTTAACTTCATTTCCTGCAGAATTAACTGAGACTACAGATATGGATGACATATTTCATTTCATCCTGACTAGGAATGCTTGTATAAAACCCATTTATCCTAGATAGTGAATTTCCACAGAAAGCAAAGCAGTAATAATACACATTTGCATCAGAAGAGTGAAAAAAACCCCAACAATCAGGCAAGTTTTCTTTCATGCCCTGATGACAAATGATACACACACTTTTTAAAGACAGGAAAACCTGTTTAAGAGGCTGGCTGGCTTCAAGAATGCAGCACACCTCTGGGTTTTTTTGGTAGTGTTCTGACGATAAAAACAAGTTGTGTGGTGACAGCAAACAACACATTTTGCTGCTCTTCCCTCACCCTCCCTCAGGAAGACTCTAGAAAAGATCTCAACAGGTTACCTAGCCCAACCTCCTCAATTAATACAGTGTTCTTTCTGACCAGGATCAAGTAAGTGGAGATATATTCGTTTTAATAGCTGAGAAATAAACTGCTTCCATGAGAGACCACTGCAGTAAGGGCGGCATCCCAAGAACTCCCCTTCCAAGGCCACGCTGCTTCCCTGGGGCCATTCCCACAGGAGACCTGCCCAGCAGAAGGGAAGCCTTTCACACCCGCAAACAGACCTAGAAGCAGTTCTGTAGAACCCAGGATTTTTTTTTTTTTTTTAATATCTTAAAAGCTGGACATTGACAGCAGCCATCTTCCAATAGCCTATCACAAGTGTTTGGAAGGCTCTTTCCGAAATGCGTGAAGGGGATTTGACGCTATTTTCGTGAAAAATCCCCACGAGTAACCGGAAACTGACGGTCCCCCCTCGCCCGAAATGGCACCGCACTGGCAACCCCACAGCCCCCAAGAACAAACCTCCCTCCGCCGCCCGGCCCCTGGCCCCCTGCCCAGCCCCGCGCCCAGCCCCGGGCCGGGGGATGCCCAGCCCACCTCCAGCCGCCGGCNCTCGGCCGCGTGCCGGGCGGGGCCGTTCAACGTCGCGCCGCGGGCCGGGCGCGGCCGGGGCTGCGCGGGGCCGCTTCCCGCAGCCCGGGGGCGGATTCGGGGGAGCGGGACACGCCCGAGAGCTGCCCCACGAGGCCCTGCCAAGGAGCAGGGGAGCCGAGATGAGGTGCTGCTGCCCAGCCCCCTCTGGGGTTAGACCTGAGAGGGACGCGATGAAGGTGGTGTCCTCCTTTGTCCCACAAAGGGAGTCACGCTCCGTCAGGGCCTTACAGTGGAAATTGAGAGAAATTCAGTGACTTTTGAAGAAAAACTGTGACGCCTATACTGCTAACCTCATGGAGAAAGACAAGGGCAATTCTCAGGCCTTGGAAGCTGTCAGTGAATAGTAAAATTGTCCTCGCCAATCTGCCCCATGGCGCCGGGCAGGAGGGACCAGAGAACGGCCTCTGGCTTCTCACTTACGGAACTCATGGCATCCTGTAGGGTTTGGAAATTCAGATTTTTTTCTCATTTTTTGCTCACAATATGTAATGCTCACAGTAGCAATGAACACACCCTGCTAACTTCCGGAGGAGAGTTCTACGCACTAAAGTTCCCTGATGTTAGTTTGCTGGACTTAAGTGAAGTATACAATATTAATTAAAAGTCCTTAAGTTTTTGCTGTTTTTTTTTTAACATATATATTTCATATCACCTACTAAGAACTCTGGATGTTCAGAATAGGAGTCGTAACACCAAGTACATAATCAAATAACAAGTAATTAATTAATATCCAATGTTAAGATTTATAGTCCTGGCTAGTTTATAAAAATTGTTTTATTGTTTCCATCAAGCATGTTGGCTCTGTTTTGCTGCAGTCTCTGAATTTTACTGACTTAGGTTGTTCAGAGATGAGTACTGTCCCTGAAATAGCGGCTATTATACCCAGATGTCACGCTCCTGCAGTCTTCTCTCCTAACACATCACCTTCCACTTGGTTTCCTGAGCTGTTCACGCATCTTGTGCTATCAGCCCTCTCTTTGCAGACACTGATGCAGCATTTCTGCATCTCACTAACCCATCTGGTGCTGTTTAAGGTCTGATTTAAAGTAATTTCTCCCAAGTGAATTAGTTTATACTCAGACATGTCCTGTTTCTTCTGACCCACCATCCATTCTCACAAGACTGTCATGTAGAACAGTTGCTCTCCTATTCTTATCAACCACTTCTTTAGCTACATAAGAACTAATCATAAATTATTAATACATAAGTGCCCATAAATATTAAATGTCTCTGGCTGTTACTCCAGAACTGTTACTGATGGGAAAGTCAATGGGGCAAATGAAATAAAGGTGTGGTTTTTCATGGGCTGTTGTGCTTTTTGAAAGAATCGTGACAGGTGCTGCAAACCAGGTTTACACAAGATCAACAGTACCCTTCTTGATATATTGAAATGGTATCACATACAGACGTAGAAGTACGTATTCTTACAGAATTTTTGCATATTTAAGTATGCTAAGGATGAACGAAACAGTAAAAAATCTCACATGTGTTTTTGACAGAGGCTGTAAACCGGGTTGCTTCTGGGCTGTAAGGCAAGGAGAAGGGTAAGGAAAAAGGAGGAGTGTGCCAGGTATTTTGAAGGCTTGTTGTTCTGGAGGTGCTGGGAAGATGGGAATATTAGGGCTGGTAATGGCTGCTGTGCGGGGCGCTGCGTGGCAAATTCCATTCCCATTCCAAATCAGCATTCCCAGCAGGAATGGCTATCACCCCGCAGGCTGCCACCCGTGAGCTGGCAATGCCAGCAAAGCAGCGAGGCCACTGCTGGCCTGCAGCCATTGCACAGAGCCCAGCAACCTGCTCTCCTCAGCAGCGCCAGGGAGAATCCTGCTTCTGGCCCTGGGAAATGGAAACAAAGCGGGAAAAACATCGGCTCGTCACTGGTCTCCCAGTTTGTCTGGTGCCGGCAATTACACTTGGTTGGTATTATGGTCTTACAGGTTGGTATTATGGTCTTATGTTCAATGATGATAATCTAGTGTTCTCTCAAATACCTGATATATACAATAGTTAATTTGAAGGGCCAATGGCAGGTCTAGCCGAGAGAGATTTACTGTATGTTTCAATATACAAAAACATAAATAATAATATTAATATTAAAGGGTTTTGTAGCTGTATGTAGGAAAAAACCAAAATGCTCGTATGTAGGAAAAAAAACCATCCCAAAACCGACTGGTTTTTCTATTTGGTGAATTAATCAGGGAAATTATTTGTTTTTAACATACTAATTGTGCTCCTAAAGGCTGTAGATTGCAGGAAGTGACACAGTCACTCTTGTACTAGATACGGTTCAGGAAAGCAGATTATTAAAGACAGTATCAATAATGCACATGTAAAAATGAGCAATTGCACATCTAAATGAGCGTGTAATTGTAATTGCATGTGATTTTAGGTTTGTAATGGATGGCACTTAACAGCAAAGTAATGGCTTTGTGCTGAAATGAAAGGACTCTTGGGTCAGCCTGAGGGCAGACTTGTAGTTTAAAAAGCAAGTTTAAAAAGCCATTTTCAGTGTAATTTGATACTCGGTTGTGCAGCCAAATGTAATCAGTAAATTTCCATATGTAATTGTGATTTATTAAGCAGTACTTTTTTGGGAGACTTCTTTTTTATTAAAGCCACTTTCAAAAGAATTTCATCACAAATTAAAAAAAAAAAAAAACAAGCAAAAAAAACCAACAAAAAAAAAAACACCAAACAAAAAACCCACCATCTCCAAACCATTATTTCCAACGCTGTATACTTTATTAAGTCAGTCAACAGAACAAACACCAAGAGACAAGAAGGTGCATGTATATATATGCACACACAGAATAATACGGTTTTACTTTTGTGAAGTGGCTGCTTTCAGCTAAACTAGTGACTTGCCTTGTGGGGGCAGCCCAGGGAAAGAACACGAAAACTCTTTTACCCTCCAACTGTTCCTGAAATGGAGCTACTTAATATATTGAGGTTCATCTTTCAATAGAGTTGAGAATTCAGAATATTAATCACAAATATTAATCTTGTTCTTTTTGACTACAGAAACTGTTGAATTAAAAGTGGGAAGCTTTTAGTGCTTACTATGTGTAACTAGAGGAATGTTTATGATTACCATATAGTATTACATAAAATAATATATCAAATATATTTTCTACACACACAAAAATTCTCTCAAGTTTGTCAACTGTCACACTTCTCAAATTAGGATTCTGTATTTTCCTTTAAAATTAATTTTCTGGTAACATTAATTGTAACAGATTCTCAATATTTTTCTTTAAATGTGGAGAAAAAAAATCTCAACAACATGGGTTAAAAGCAGTGTGTAAGTACAAAAGAATCCCTAAACGACAGATAAACTTATTTTCTAAATAAAATATGTATCAAAACTAAACATTATTTTGTGGGAGGTCTGCCTTGTTCATCTCTGTTGCTGAGGATGGCAGTACTGGATTGCAGAGGTAAATTACTGCACCTGAACTGAAGGTTCATTCAGGATGCACTGAATATTCCCAGTAACTGCAGACACTCAGCACCAGCCTTTTCAGCTGACCTTATTTTGTAGGCTCTGAAACACCAGCTGCACATCCTGCTCCTTGAAAGGGATCCCAGAAGCCACAGGCAGGAGGATTAAAAGGCAGAAAGGCCCATGAAACCTGTAGGCTCTGCTGTGGCACAGCATAGCTGGGCAGTAGGGTGTGCACCTACTGCCTGGACCAGCACTGGCACTGCAGGTTTATCAGCGTTGCCCTTTTGATTTGATACATGAAACAGTGCCTCTGCTGAAGAATCAGCCTGTGGAGAGCACAGCTCAGATGAGTTTGCTATGTGATTGCATTTGACAGTGGAAAAAGATGCCAAAGGACAGTTGATGCCTAGAAATAGGAAACTGATAGACTGCAGCTAATAGCTTGATGAACTTACTTTGTACATGAGGGAGGGTATTTGTCAGAACCCTGGACTCAGAAGATTTCAAGCTTTCTGTGGTGACAGGGACTGATCCTCAAAAATACCTCAGTTGACCTGAGGCCATGGAAAAGGCTTCCAAAATTGAGTGACAGCTCTGAAATTATGAGTGTGTAGTTGAATAGAAGTGTGTTATATCACAGAGTGAAAAATTTAGAATTTAAGGTTTTTGAGATATAACAATATCTATGTAACAAAATGGAAGTTTTAAGCTGTAGTCTTCTCCTTCTTCACAAGTTTGAGTGATTTTGTTTAATTGGTTAAGAAAATCCTCAGTGCGGAACATGGGTAGTTCATTATTGAGTTAAAAATGAAAATAAATCAGTTAGCATCTCATAATTAAGTAGTTTAAACTTAAAAAAACCTTAAAAACATAACTCAGAACTCCATTTATACTCTGTTAACTTAACATGTAAAAACACTCACAGTCAGTAAAGCTGTAACTTAAATAAGAAATAATAAACATCCAAATCCAGACAAAAATTCTGTCTCTCACACTTTTAATCCTAACCCTAAAGAAAAAAACTAAATAAAGCCAAAAAGTTCATCTCAGGTATTAGCGAGTATCAAGGTATCTGCTGTATGCNAAACAAAAATTCTATCTCTCGAATTTTAATCCTAACCCTAAAGAAAAAAACTAAATAAAGCCAAAAAGTTCATCTCAGGTATTAGCGAGTATCAAGGTATCTGCTGTATGCTTTTTTTTTTCATTAGAAAAAATAAGGCAAAGAAGTTAGGAAAGATTTGTGGTTCTGCTTAGAATTGATCAATAAAAATTCATCTACCATTATTCATGACAAAATCTTATAATCTATGTCTGTAAGCGTATAATCTACTACATATGCTTAGTAGTTGATAGATGAAACAAATAGAACAACAAAAAAACCCAAATCCACACACAGTTCTCTTGTGTGCTTTTAGATATTCACAGGGAAAGAGACTCACATATTTAATAACTAATAATATTAACTAATTCCTATAAGAGTTCATTTTGCTTTGGGAGAACTGAAATTCTGAGATCACAGCTTAATAAATTTAATGGAAGTTTTGCACTTTTTTTCCCTGGGCCAGAATTTCAGCTGTTATTGGTATAGATTCCTTTACTGTGAATTCTTACACCTGATACATCTATCATAGCTGAATTACAAGACCTTTATATATGCTGAAGTTAGTCTCTGAATCTGAAAAAAAAATCTACAAGAGAAATCAGCTCGTGCTTCAATGCAATGAAGAATTCTACTTTCCAGTATTTCAGTCATGGGAGTTGGGTTTAGTTTTTAGGCTGATTGAGATTGTCATAGCTTTTACTACCACGAGTATATATAGAGTCTTATTACACAGACATTGCTACCTTTAGATTCAGACTCAATCAGCATGATTCAGCAAATGGCACCAAAACCTGTACTGAAAATAAAGATGCAGTAGAATGACAAAACAGTCAGAACCAAGAGCATAACAGGGGAAAAAAAAAAAGATACAAGTTTGGAACGTGACATAAGGAAGCCTGTATTAAGTGTGCAAAAGTGTAGTGATTATAAAAAATATGCATTCATGTTTCTTTGGATTGAGATAATTGTTTGTGTCATAGCTGAGACATGGTCATCAATATTGTTGACAATTTTACTTTACATACCAAATAAGAAATAATTTCAAGTTGATACAACTGATGTGGGTTCAGATGTATGTATATGCATGAGATTAAGAATGACCTAATTGGAAATCAATCCTTTGTAAATTAATCCGTTTTTATGCACCCTGGGAAACAAGATTTGCTTTTTCACCTTGAAATACAGTGTAAAATTACTAAATGCATATTACTAACTATTGGAATGGAATAATTATTACCTCATTTAGCTTTTTTCTTTTATAAGGAACAGCATCAAGTCAGAAGCAAAAGAATTGTTGCTGTCATTAACCAAACATAATTAGAAAAGTCTAAGCACACAAACAAAAACACACACAAAAAAGCAAAAATAGTACCTAAAAATTCTATTTTGGAACTGAAGCCCTATAACTACTCCAGAAATAAAAATTAATTTGATTTTCTGAGTATGGAAAAGTTTCTTTTTCTGTATAAGAACTGAAAAAAAAGTAATTCACTGCTTGTAAAATGAACAGTTTTAGTCTTTGATGTGAGAATAAGCTCACATCATGGCCCCCTAACTGGCAAAAACTAAAGGATTTTAACTTCATCTTTTTCAATATAAAAAAGAAATGTTAAAAAAATCAGATGGAGTTCTCATTTCTGCGTAGGAAGTCTTGTTTATTGATTAGTCTGTGAGCATAAGCTTGCAGAGACAT
Organism: Polioptila caerulea; assembly: GCA_013397295.1. Taxonomy (NCBI): domain Eukaryota; kingdom Metazoa; phylum Chordata; class Aves; order Passeriformes; family Certhiidae; genus Polioptila; species Polioptila caerulea. The sequence goes on along the minus strand of VYXF01010734.1, from coordinate 1,751,467 downwards.
TTGGCCCCATAAGGCAGTTACAGGTGTTCCTTTGCTTTAATTAATAACTCTTACTTTCTAGGGCTTTAGAAGTACTACACTAATAATATGTCTTGGTCTGGAACAAATTTATGCCAGTACTTCATATCTATCTATTTTTTATTATTCTACCACAGCTTATACTAGAAGTTTTTTAAAAATATATTTTTATGGTTTTTTAATCTGGATTTAGTGTTTATCATATGAGTGAAAGAAATGTGCAATGTCTGTTTATATAAGATGTGGTAGAATAATAGAATAAAAAGACATTTTCCCTTCAAGTTTGTAAATATAAAAAACTATTTTTATACATAGTGAAAAAGCACTATTCACGCTTTTAACTGCCACTGACAATCAAACCAAGCATTTATGAAAAAAACATACTTTCCTAGAGTAATGTTTTTATTAACATTTTAACTGCAGTTTAATCAACAAATTTAACCCATTTGAGATTTATTTTGTTTTTAATCCAAAGGTTTTAATTAAGTACAAGAGCATTTAGGAAGTTGAGATTTTGAGGGAGTCTTCCCAGCCATTTTTCAGATAAGTCTTTCACTAGGATATCAGTTTCCATGAGGAACCATCATGTGAGCTGCTGTGACCCTCTCCATCTGTCCCACCTTCTCCACCCAGGAGGGTTTAACAGGGCTGTCAGTATCCCACTGAACCTTAGGCATGTGCTGCCCTGGATCAGGAATTTGTTCAGTCTTACCTCACCTCTGGAAAGTGACTTCAGGGACTCCACGGTGGTATCAGTCTCTCTATCAGCAATACCATTTTTTACAGAAGTAATCCAGACTGGATGTCCTGAATCCAAGCAGTTATCATTGTTGAAACTACATTATATAGTTGTACTAAACAGAAAATATTCTATCACTATAGTCAGAGTGCCAGAAAAAGAAATGGTTATATTTAGTGAAGCATATATTCCTCAGCAATTTAGAAAATACTGTAGACTTAAAGAATGACAGAGATTCCACAAGTAATAATGGAATAAGAAACTTAGGGTTCAGTCAGCTCACATAAATACCTCATTAAATCAACTCACACCAAGGCTTTCCTTCAAGCCAAGATTAGGATCTGCTGTTACTTGAAAATTCCATTCAAGTGTTCCAGCTCAGCCAGCCTGTGTGCTTACAAGTGTGAAACCAAAAGCAATTAATCCTAGTAGGGAAGTAAACTAAATTTCACAAATACAAACATCAGAATTGTAAAAATTATCATTGTCTTCTTTCTCTGCCCACTCTCAGAAATCAAATCAGTATTAGCAGCACTTAATGCTGTATTGAAATACATGAGGTGCTGTGGGCATAACAAGGTTCTGCACTGTGTGATGGTAACACTGTCCTGCTCCTGTCCCTGTAGCAAGGGCTGGCTGCTGTGACAGCCAGGCTCTTTCTCTGCACTGCCTCACTGCCTGTGTGTGACAAAAATTGCTGTCCCCACAGGCAGCCATGCATCAGAGTGAGCTCTCCACACTCCTGTCCTGCTCTGTCTTCTTAATGCTAAAGCATGGGAAAAGTCAGAAGTTTTCCAGCTTTCACTTTGTATTTCTAAGAACAAACAAACAAATAAATATTTTTTTTTTCAATACAATTGCACCAATTTTTTGAACTAAATTGAAAGAGAAGGGCTGCAGAGTGGTTTTGTTTTGTATTAATGACAGTTTAAAATCACTGTATTTAACAGATTTTTCTTCTGCTTTCAACTTTAAAACAAAGATGAAGAAAAACAGGTTTATTCTCACTAATTATTACTTTGTTAAACTGGAAAAAAGCATTCTTGTTAAGCTTTCTGCTACAGATTTAATACCAGATCTATATAGTATCTTATGACTATGGCATTTCTCCCTTTGTAAAATATAGTATGTTTGTACATCAGAGGTCTTATTATCAATAATAGCCACTATACTGTGTCTTCCAAATTTGCAAAGAAAAACACATTTTTAAAGTTGTGTCTTCTTTTCACTGTTAACAGACAGGAAATCTGTTATTTGCTGCAAGCCTCCCCATCCACGGAGTCCATTCCCAGATAGTGGTGACAGGACATTTTAAACAAAACTGGATGGAGACCAGAAATGCATATTTGAATGATTTTTCAGGAAAACGACAACCCCTGTCCTGTTCAGCAATATGCAAATGAGACTACTGTAGTGTTTTTCTAATCAGAATAAAATTTGTGAATTAGGGGTCAATTTGATTGTCCTGTTAGCACTGGATAGGACAGTAGCTCACAATAACGAGTGTCCCATTGTCCCATCAGCCTTTTTGGGGATTGTAAAGAGAGCTGATGGCAAACCTGCTTAGGAAGAGATTAATGCATAACAATTATGAGAAACTTTGTGTTTGTGTTCACCTGTATGAGAGCCAGATCTTGGAGGAAAATCTAAGCCATTTTCATATCAGGCTCTGATTTGTTTTTTGGATTTTTTTTTTTTTTTTATACTGTGCATACATTTTTAACCTTTCCTCTTAGCTCCATTAGCTCCCTTGTGTCCAGTTTAGACAGTCTAAATATAGCATTAAATACAGCAGCTTTGTATCATTTACTCATTTATCATTTAAAAACCTACAAAAATAAGATTGCCCTTTTAGTTCTTTGTTCAGCCCTCACAGGGTGATTAAACTCTACAGTTTACATGGGTTCCCTTTTTTTTTAAAAACCTACGGCTGTCCCTGGGCGCTGTCAAGCTCAGGACATTTTTGCCAGGGTCTCTCAGTCACACAGGACAGTGCTGATGGAGGGAACTTGTGGGGAAGTGTGCTCTTAATCACAAAGAGGAAAGTTTTGCTGCTACAGGTCTTCCAGCTTCCATGACCTGATATGAGGTAGACAGTGTCAAAGAGGAAGACCAGAAGATCAGCTCATAGCCCAGGTTCTCTCCATCCTCATCCTATTGCTGCAAAGTCAGGTGGATAATGATCCACGGACAAAGGAGTACTAAAAGCATCTTCATCTTCTCAAGAATGCCACAATCCTTCATGAACTAGTTACTGTGCCAAAAGGCATACCATACCACACACACACAGACAAATGCAGCAGTCTGCATAAAGCAGAATTTATTGTCATTAATAAATGATTAGGTGTTTCTTCCTCATTTTTCATAGTGCAATTCCTCTGTTTCATTTCCTTGGTTTGATTCTCATGGACTGTTTCCTGCTTCACTTTTGTATCACTCAGTATTCCCCTCTATGCTCCTTCATCCTGACACTCCTTGTTACTTTATTTTCCTCCTTCATGTTGCCCAATTGCCAGCAAAATAGCCTGCCGTACTGGGGGAGGTGGTCCTTCCTTCTTTCAGATATGATAGAAGGAGGAATTAAAGGAAAGCCATGTCTATTTCCTGTACCTCCAGAATGAAAGCACCAGCTTAACCACTTCAGAGTTAAGATAAACAGATACCCAGTACAAAACAGATATTCTGAAGTTTTTAGATTACTAGTTCTAACAAATGCCCATTGAGAGCACACAGGTGAAATTTCTCCTGAGTCTTGTAACTCAGCTGTATTTCAGATCACTTTGCAGGAGGGTTAAAAATGCCAACTGATCCTACCAAACTGCTCCAAAGCAGGGTGCAGGGGTAGCTGGAATTGTACAGAGCTACGTGGTTTGATTTAAGCATAAACAGTCCCTGTTCTCAGTCCTGGCAGAACAGTACTATTTGAACTGAAACTGCACAGAAAATATACATGTGACTTTTGGGATGGAAAATTCTGATCTATAATATTCATATTTGACATTATAAACATCAAGCAAATAAGGAGACAATTAAAGCTCAGAGAACAGAAACATTAGGCAAGTTAAATACTTTTTTCAATCACGCTTTCTAGCCCATTGATTGACCTGTCCATCAAAATAAAAATAGTGTGCATTTATGTTAAAAGAAATGTAAAATATTGTTTTCTTACTCCTAAATGAGAAAAGTGCACAAACTATAAATAGCACTATAGACTTTTTTAGCCCTCTTCCACACTGATTAGAGTGAGCTGTTATTTTTGGTGGAGGAAAAAAAAAAAACCAAAAACCAGAGAATGCCAGTTTGTGAGACTCAGATTTCTCAAGGGAAACTCCTTGGCTGACTGCATTTTCAATGAAATACAGCCAGAAAACTCTTGTGAAAACCTGCATGCTGCCTGCTGGTTCATCTGGTGGCTGTTTGGGGTTCCTTGCCATGCAGCCTGCTCAGGGCAGAGGGTTCCAAGCTTGCAGAGCTTCTTGGGAGATGTGTTACACCTTTCAAATTACTGTTGAAAAGTGATTCTGTATTGAACATTCATGTCTTCAAGGTACTCTATGTTTTATCTCTCTGATATAATAAGAAGTTATGTTCAGTGTGTTGTAAAAGCATTCCTTAAACAGACAAGAGTTTGGTATACTTCAGAAGTTTAACTTGAGGGCAGATACAGCACACAGTGGTTTCAGTTACAGATGTAAAATTTTAAAATATGCAACGAAAAATATCATAATCACATTTACAAATTTAAAGAAGACACAATCTACTCCAATAACACTACACAGACAAGTAATATAAAAAAATTAAATTTTCTCCCTATTTGCTATCTAGGCAACTTTGCTTTATTTTTTTTAAACAAATTGAAAGCCTGACAATAAAGATATTATACGTAGGTAAGAGACTTCATTAATGGACAATTAAAATTTAAAGACTGCTTTGGAAATACTAAAAATTGACTCTGATCCTTCTGTGAGGGTAAAATGCTGTTTGTCATTCGGCCTCTCAGCAAATTCTTTCTCACACAATTTAACTCAAATAATTTTTCCTAGGAAATATTGCAAAGAAAATAAGCAGCATGTCCTCAGAGGTGTTTTCTAACCTCAGTCTCTTACTCCATTTTCCAGTTGTTTGGGGTGGCTTTAGCAATGCATGTAAAACTAAGCAAGCTAGAATTATAACCATGCCATTACAAATTTATATAAATTCATGCAAAAGAGCTGCTACTAAATTTACTTTGAAATAAATGATTGTTTCTCCATTACACAAAATGGTGTAATTGGATAAAATGCTAATATGCAACTGTCTTAATGACCCTGTGCATCTCATCCAGCTTTATCTTTTAGCCATTGCTTCCGTGTGTTCCCTGACCCACTTGATAATGACTTTACTAAGTCATTGCAATGACATACAGCTTGTCATCTGGATTAATTTCCAATCCATCATCATATCTGTTACTTTTGTTCACAAGCTTTACCTGAACACACTTCTTTCAAATGAACTGTAAAAAAGAACCATAAAATCCACTATACAGGTCCAGATCCATGTCCTTTTTTTTTATTTTTAAATTTCCCCAAAACCAGCCAACATGAACATCTACAAACAAACTTTAAAGCAGAGGAGATGATACAGGGATACCTCCCTGGTAGACTCCCCCAGATTCCACTGAAGTGTAACTTGACGAGTTGCTAGCTAATCAAGCTAACAAGCAGCTTTATTGTTCTAAAATAAAAACCTTTTTGTGTTTAAAGCTGTAGGAAAGTGAGCCTAGATATTCTTTCCTTGTTGGCTCAAATATCCATAACAAAAATCTTGCCAATAACTTAAAGCAGATTAAACTCCTCTCTCCCTTCATGACCTCCACCCAGCCTTTTGCTCCTTCACCCTCATGCAATCTGCTGCAGGTTGACAGTACCAAAAAAATCTCAGAAATCTGAATTAAGGAGGCACTTGTAAAGTTTTTCCAGGAGGGTACTGCCCTGCAGCAATGTGTTGTTGCTCATACTCCTCTAGTACAATTCTTCTGCTGAGTCCTGGCATAGGAATAGGCACAGCTGGAAGGCTGAGGAATGGGGACAATTTAATCTGGCTACTGAGACAAACATTGTTTGTAACTCCCCTGTAAAGAGACTAATTTTTCATATGAAGGGGGATTTAATACAATGAGAGTCCAGCTTTCAAATACTATACATTATACAAATGGCTTCAATTTTCTGTTTCAAGTAATTAAGTGATACTCATTTCTCCAACACTGATCTATGTTTCCACAACAGATTTTTTGAAAGGGAAAGTTCAGTCCCTGGCCCCGTTAATCCAAATCACATAGGAAATTAAGTAAGAAAACAGGATGAATTAATATAATGCACTCAACTTGCTCTCAGTTTCTAAAAGCTGGAATTATAATAGATAAACAGCATACAAAGTTGACAAAAGTATTAAGTGTTTCCAAAAAGCTGGTATGCATGGCTTGCCCCATCTTCCCAGTTTGAAAATCACTATATTTGATTAATTTTACTGATGCATTTCTCAAGCTTGCTTAGAAGAACATTTCCGAGATATTTTTAGAGTGCATACTTCATTCAGTGTGGATTTTTTGCTGCTGGAAAAGGCAGTGAGATAGATCTAACATGACAAATCATCTTGCTGCTACTCACCTCTTTATTATTCAAGTTCTTCAAGTTAGTCACAAAGATTTTCTAGCACTTCATATGAAGCTGCTGCCCTGGCAGTCCCTCTGTTTATAAAGGCATACACTGAAAGGCAACATCCATTTCTCAGCAATAACCACTGACTCCACAGCTGCTCCAGGCATGTCCTTCAAGCACTTCATGCTGAATTTCCTATCAGGTTGATTTGAAAGATTTAGCTTCTTTCAACAGGCCACTTGTGACAAAGATCTCATTATAAGCTTATTTTCAGGAACACTACCCTCTTGGCCTCATAAGACAACATATTAACACGTATGGCAGGTATAAATAAAATCAGTAAAACTCTTATTCATCAGTAGGTTTACAATTAAAAAAACACAGTTTGAGATCTGAAGTGTTTCCTAATCAAGGACACACAGTTTCTATAAAAGCTCTGATGGAAAGAAGTGGAAGGAGAGCAGGAAAGGGGGAACTAAAACCTCAAAGTGCAGAAGTCCTTAATAGTGAATTTGAATAAGTCCTTCCCATACCTAACACAGAAATAGTCTCTTGAGGAAACTATTGAAGATCAACAAAAACGAGTGATTATAAAACCTGAAAGTTGTTCTAGTGGTCTGTACACACAGGATAGGATTGCATTCTTTTTTAAGTTCAGAGAAGTATATTGGATTGATATGTAGCTCAGCAGAGAACATCACGACTGTTAACAAACTAGTCCGCTTCACAAATGGCCACATCCATTTGAGTCCTCCAAAGTCCCATCAGATTCTACCATTCCATTTCTTAGCTGGTGAAAACATCACAATCCTAATGTCACCCAGCAGTGGTTGAAATGTAATGGCATTTTATAGAAATAACTACCGTGTTTTACTTCACAAAAGTAGTAGCAAACATGGCACTAGTACCCTGATCCAGAAAAAAGTAAATTACTTTGTCCATGTATCATCCCTTCTGCTGAAAAAGGTTGAGAAGAAAAAGAAGAAACACAAGACAGGAAATAAAGTGCAGCTTAAAACAGGGTGGGGGGGGAAGTACAAATTCCTTTGATTCGTTAAAATAAGATTATACCCAGCCCCCTCCCACTGCCACCCTCACTGAAGCTACAGAAGCACTGGATGATTTTCTGTTCAGCCCTAGCCCACTTTATTTCACAATGTGGAGTGCAGGCAGTATTTTGATACAAAAAGTACCAGAAAAGAGTATTCATAGGTTCAAATGCAAGTGAGTACAGCAAATGTTAAACAGTGAACGGATGTAAAAAGCACTAGGAAAAGAAGGGAGTATATTAGTCCATCAATAAGCCATTGACTCAAGAAAACAGAATCCCAACAGTGGTTTCATCCCTTATTTATGTCCTCATTCTTCCTAAAATATCAAGATAATTGCAATTTATTATTGCTCTCTTATATTCCTAAGGCTGCCATTTGGCAAAAATGCAGAGCTCCCCTTTAGTGTGCAACACCTTTGTGGTTCCTGTATCATACTAGGAAAGTTGTCCACTTATGCATTTATATATATATAGATAACAAAATACATTTAAGTTTGAATAATAATCTTTATTTCTTTATTAGTTTATTTGTAAAAGGTACATTGTAATCCTGAGCTACTGCTTTTATACATTTAGCATCATACAAAGACAGATCATTTACAGTTTGATCATTTACATTTATTGTGCTCCAAAATCCTTATCCGAATATCATTTTGACTTAGCAGGAACATAGATAATTTAAATTACATGTATCCCTGAAACATCCATATTAATTTACCCATCTGACCCCATTATCTAAATTACTACAGTCGTCTAAATCACTCAGGACATTCCTTCTGAATTTAGCAAAAACTTGTTTAAAATTATAAAGATGGGCAGTGCAAGAACTGGTCCCTCAATCCTTTGTGAATACATCATTAGAAAAAACTTTCTGTTTCCGTATTCTCTTGGCAAGTCAGTGCTAAATTGACTAGATGTACTTTGATGGAATGGTCCAAGTAATAGCTTACTCATTTCCTTATTACAGCAGTTCATGAGAATTTACAGTGTCTCCCTTTGCAGTGACCAGTGTCATAACTCTCCCAAGCAGGAAAAATCTGATGTGATCAGAGGAAAGTAAGAGGCAACCCATCACCGTCTTATTGTCATCTACATGACACTGAAGTATTAGAAACCAAGTCACATGAAATGCTTCCCTTAGACCCTGTAAAGGAACTTGTACGAATAACCAGAGTTCAGTTCCATAATCCGAGCATGGCTTTTAGGATTTGCCAGTTAAAAAAACCAAAAAAACCAACCAAACAAAAAAACCCCAACCAAAACAAACCAAAACCTCGGTCCCAGGATCCTTGAGGAAAAAGCATTTATCCTAACTGAAATCTAATCCTGGATAAATCGAAATTTAATTGGACTACCGAAATAGCATCTCTCTACCTGAAAAATCTCCAACCATACAGTGTTTACAAATGTCTCTCTAGCAACAGTGTCAGTCTTTTAAACACTCACAACTTTCATTTCCTGAATAAGGTCACTATGATCTTAGGCAAAAGATGCAGTAAAGCAGTTCAAGCAAAATGCTTATTGCTTAAGTTTTAAAGCAAGCCACTTGAATATAATTTTAGTTAAAACGTTAAGTACAAATGTGAAGCTACTGTAGAAACACTTATAAACACTCTTGCTTTTGAATTCTTACTGATCATCTAGAAAAATGGCAGACGGATTTTAACATAACAAAGGAAATGTAAAACTTAATACTGTCTGTAGAAATAAAATTCAACGCCTATAAAGACAGAGTTATGAACATGTAAACACAGCTTTAGTATTCAGAGCTAGGGAATCTAGCAGCAAAACAAACTATTTGCATATTATGTAGTGCAATGAACATTTGTTCTTAGAGACCCCCAGTCTTTAAACTACTTTGAACAGAATGGAATCCTTACTGGAAAGGTTTTAAAAGTGTCCAAGATGTATTATCCAGAACTACTAGACGTTCATCTCTAACCTAACAATTTCTCTATGCAAAACTGTGCTCTGGATAGCTGACTTTAATGGCTCCCCAGTAGCAGGCTCGGATGAGGCAGATTAAACCTAAGAGATAAGCAACAGCCCAAGAAACATATGTTGCGTGAAATCGCCTGGCGAAATCTTGTGTACCAACCTAAAAAGAGAAAACAGTAGTGTCAAACATACAGCACTATCTGTGCTTCAGGGAAGAGCAAGTTATATTAAGGAGAAGCATTTCAGCACCTTTTCAACTCTGGTAAGGGTAAATTGGGTATTTTATTGGCTTAATTTTCCATAACCATAGGATGGATAATTGAGCTTGAAAGGGAGATCAGGAGACATCTAGTGCCAACTCCCTAATCAAAGTCAGGTCAGCCCCAAAGTCAGACCAAGTTATTCATGTTTTTAACCCAGCTAGGTCCCAAGTATCTCCAAGGATGGAGGCTACATAAGCCTCTGGACAAACTTAATGGAGAAATGTTTTCACATAATTTTCCAATTCAATGACGTCATTAAAAAAAGAAAAGAAATTTGTCTGTCACTGTTTTTATGTCTGGCTTTGTTTCTATTAGGGAACCTGGAAAATCCTTCACAACTCATTTAAGATGCAAGTTAAATGTTAGAGGCATAATAAGAATTACACATATGAATTCACTGGAGGTATTTCCCCACATGAACTTTTCTGGGATTCTCAGGTAGAAAGCTGGCACTAGTAACCCATGAGATACTGGTAAGCCAGATAGCTTTCCAAGTAATAGAGTGAGCTTTTTCATTTGCAAATAGCTAATGAACTGGTTTTATTCTTTACAGCTTGTACAAATTACAAAGACACATATTTCTTGTGCCTGGAATCCCATTCACCTCTACTGCAGTGGAACTTACATTTCTGGCTATACAGCAACATGTATTTCTGGAAACCTGGAAGTCTCGAGAGCTCTAGCAAGAGCAAAATGTTCCAGTATTTCTACAGTGAAATGAACCATTTTTCATAAAACTGAAATTTTTAGAGATGAAGAGTCAAATTTAACATCAGAAAAAAGAGATTATCAAAGTGCCAGAATACTCTTTTTTTTTAAGTAATTTTTCTGGCTTACTCAGATGATTAAGTCCACAGTTTTAATAGAGACGACAAAAACCACACTAATTTAGGAAGTTTTACTCCAATGCTGGCAAAAGAAGAGCTGGTCAACTAAGAGAACTCCTTTGAACACACACACCCCTGCACAGAGTTGCAATTTTATTGTGGGACATCACTCACAGTTAATCCAACACCAATGAAGATGCATATCATTCCAATTGTGATATATGCACAGCAGCGCCTCCGTGGCAGCGCACTTCCAACAGAAGAACTGTTAGAAAATAAATGGAATTGTATATTAAAAGCAAACAAAAAAATCCCAAACCCAACCAACCGAATAACAACCACCACAAAAACCATCCCTACCATCAACAGTAACTGTTCAGTCTCAATGGGGGATGGAAAGAAAATGGCAATACACCATCTTAAGTTTATAGACTTGTACGCAAAGTCTACAGTTATACTACAAAGTACAGGAGAGTCCTCATTTTTATTTTAAAGGAGAACTATTGGTGATTATCTAGTACCTAAAAATCTAGGGGCTTACAGGAAAGGGAATGGTGCCACACCCCCAGTTTGAGTGTCTACCTGCTGTACCCACAGTGCACCCCAGTAACTGCCTTGGATAGCAAAACTCAAGTTTGCTTTTCAGCTTCCATGCTGGTTGCAAGACACCTTTGACTTTTAGTACATCAGCATACAACTTCAATACTTCACTGCATCTAAGTAACTGAAAATACCTTCTACCACCCCTACATGTCATTAATAACAACCTTCACTATCCATTTCTTGGATACTTAATACTGTTCAGTGACTAAACTGCTCTGAAGGGAAATATAAATCATTTTAGTCACACACATGTAAATTTTTTTCCATGTTCAACATCTCCAAATACTGAAATTCTTTAGGCTGTAAGGTCAACTTGAAGAACATGACTTCTTCTTACTTTGCAATTTCTTTCAGAGTTCTACCACAATTTATATGAGCTGCACAAATCACTTCTGACAGCCAAGTTAAATAAATCCCCTGGAAGTTCTGTCACTCATCATCTAGACAATGAAATCTAGACAGCTCTGTCTCTCTACCTGTTGCATCAAGCTATTACAGTGCTTCACTCAAACAGAATATAAAATGCAAATAAAACATTACATTATTTACTACAGGTTAGAAAAATTATTCTAGAAGCTCAGCATTGTTAAGCAAATACACGTTGAGTCACACATTTGCAATCACATACAGCTTACTAACGAGGAAAATAGGAACATGATTGAAGTGAAACACAGTTAAAAGGACTAGAGAGGCAGAAGTGCTTTTATAAAACATGTATCTCTCTTAGAGGTGTTTTGAAGCATGCTATCGAGTTAAGTACTCCATCCCATTCTGGGAGACCAACACACCTTTGGAAGTAGTGTAATGCTTTTTCTCATCTCATGATAATTCAACTTCTTCAAGATAAATGCATTACAGAAAAAAGCACTGCTAAACAATTGAAGTGGTACATGCGTCATATGACTGACCAAATTTCTGGCTCCAGTTAATTAACCACATAGCAAGGCCTCATATGCTTAGCATGTGACTAAAATTTTTTAAGCATTTGTCTTAGAAAGCCTTCAAATAGATTGCTTTAAGCAGCTTTACTTCAATGTTACTTCTTTACAAGGAATTTCTGAAATGCTCCGAGAGAAAAAAAACCCAACAAACACCACCACAGTCCTCAAGCTAACACACTGAGCTCCATCTTTAAAGGCAAGAGTTGAATGAAGAAACTACTCACAAGACATTTTCAGAGGAGCTGGAAAAGACCACAAACATTACTTACTGCTCATTAGCTTCCATGGGGAAATGACTTTCTTACCAAAACCTCACAATGCATAGTGAAATGGGACACTGGAGGGTGCCTGGAGTAGGATTAGTGTAAGAGAATCCACAGCTGGGCAAATAATGGTATCTCACCCTCTCACACACACCTCCCTCAAAAAGCCACTTTATAGCCATTCTAGAAACGGGATATGTTGTTCAGTTCCACGTTACAGGAGTTAAAAATAATAAAACTAAACAATAGTTTTATAAAAGGGAAAAGGGAAGAGACTGAGTTTGCCAAACTGACCTTAGGTTCCCTCCTTTGCAGGATTACGTAGCTATGTACTCAAAGCTAATTCTATTACAGAGCTGGATACCATAAGATAAGCTGGTAAAAATGTCATGTTCAATACACCTAAAACATGCATGCTATTTACTGTGCTGTGTATCACACACAGAGACAAAGTTCATTCTGGGAAAGAGACTTGCAGAGCTGACTTACAGTCTTGTTTTTGTAATCATAATATTGCATGTGCTGTGCATATTTTCCATCCATATTTTTCATGTGTCTCCTCCTACCCAGTAAAAAAGGCTGAGGGAGAAACCATCAACTCAAATACCACAAAATGGAAAGGTAAAGAATGTCTCGATTTAGTTGCTCTTCTCTTTCCACAGAAAGCAATGAATAAAGATATTAAAGTTTATACAGTCATGTAACAGACCTAAGAGTCCAAAAAAATCATTATTCATTTTTCACTTCCCAACAGTGATGTTAGCCACTGGCCCCCTCTAGATAGTGAGGCTTCTTCTACCCATCCCAAATTACACATAAAACCCCCAAACTAACTTTGAATAAAGAAAATTGAAACTCGATCCCAAAAACCTTGCAACTGTGACAATTTGATAAGCCTATCTGGCGATATTAAAAATGGGATCAAAAGAACTTTTTTCACATCACAGAAGCAACCAATTAGTTCCATTGTGGGAATATGAAGGAACTCTCTAGAGAGCTATCTAGAAAGCAGCAGTTCCTTTTTTCTGAGCTGCTGCTGAGGAAGCAAAGGCACCTGTCAAAACTCTGGGCAGCAGCAGATATAAAAGATGCCAAATCCAATATTACATCAGGGAGTAAATAGAAGAGGGGAAAACTGCCACATGGGACAAAGGCTATAAAAGAAGTAGCACAGGAAGGAATGCTGGGTGTCTTGTGCTCCAAATAATAGGAATTATGACCAGGATTTCAAACATGCTTTTAAGAGGAAAATTAAAATGCCAGTATTTTGAAGGTGAATAGCACTGCTGAAATTAACCTCCACAGTAGTGATGGGATTCCAACATCTCTCTCTTTCCCAGAAGTCCTTTATGGGGCAAAGGTGTTAAAAATTCATTAGGGTTCATAGTTTTGGCAGACCCTAAAAAGCAAAAGAGCTAAGTTCGACAGGAAAAAAATAGATTTGACATTCTGAAATAATCATCTATACTATTCCATTCTCTTTCTAGTAACTGAATTAATGAACTGAATTTTCTAGATGATTTAATATACATCTTGAGAAAGACAACAGCAAACAAAAAACAGTTCCTGCTTCTTCATCACTGAACGAGTAAAATACCGGAAGCCTTCCATGAATCTCTCACTCTTGGAAAACAAGCTGATAAACATCTGGTATTTAAAAATACAGAAGAACACTAAATCAGCAAAAAGAAACAGTTCCTCCCCATTCCCAGGCGTCACTATAAAATAAAACTCTACCATGACAATTTCCTCATTACCTACATTTAATTTCCCAATGCAAGTAAGGGCCTGTGTCAGGCAGAGCCACTAGGCATCAGTAAGGCTTCTGCAAACACCTTACCCATAGTGACATGACAGGTTTAATAGTCCACTTCCAAAGACATTGCGTCATTTACCAAGTAAGATTTTATTCTCTACAGCACAAATAATTTCCTACATTTCCCAAGTTATTCTGCAAGACAAAACAAGTGCATCACAAAAAAATTGTATCACAATGGTAGCACACAGATGGGATTAAAAACAGACAAGAAGATCCTATTTCCCCCTCTATTCAGATATGAGAAGTTCCTTTGTTTAGGTACTATGAGGCATGATGGATTTATTTCTCCCTGAACACTGTGTCATCATTAACTTTTTTGTATAATAACTTCTGATCTCCCCTGCAGTTTTAGAAGACATTCCTAATATAAAGATCTAGTATCCATCAACCAAATAAAGGTCACAAACTATTCGCAGAGATTCACTGCACTTTTAAAAACATTTGAAACAAAATTATGAATCTGAAAGTGTCAGCCAACATCTCCTTGAAAAACTTACTGTTGCAGTGATTCAAAGTGCCTTTTGCCTTAGTCTACATTGTCCTTTTCTCAGTGACAATCATCAGCTTAATCAACAGAAGGAATGAACAGTTCTACATCTCACTACTCAGCTCCTAATGAAAGAAGTTTTGCATTAATAAGATGAAAGCCTACATTCCCTTCTAACTACTTGGCTATGATGTCCTCCGACAAAGACCTGATAGAAAGCAGGTCACAGCAGTTATTTACTCCCTCATCATGACTCAAAGTTCTGTCTCACCTATGTTGTGCCCTAAATCCATGTATCAGAAATGTTTGTGCTGCTGGAAGTGCAGAACTCCCAACCATCGCATCGCAAATGCAGGAAAGCACCAAGCAAAACATTCGAAGTTAAATTACAATATTCCACGGTTTGCATCCTCAGCCCAAGGACAGACGTGCCCACTTGTTAAAATTTGTTTTGCATTCTGCAATACAGTTGCCATGCAAGCTGTAATTATCACAAATTGCACTGCAGAGAGGCTCTCTCGCTTTCCTACATACAGATAGCATGCCTTGCACTTCATGGAGGAAAACACTATGAAAACCTTCGAGTTCGGCTGGAATTTAAAACAGAAGCAACATTAATCAACAGAAGACAGACCAAAAGATCACATGCTGTGACTTTTGACTGTTGTTTGGAGCATGATTTATTTTGCTGCTGTTATTGTTAGGCTTGGGGTTTCTGTTTGTTTGGGTTTTACTGTTTGTTTTGGTGTTTAAGGTTAAACAACAAGTAACACTGACCTAAGGAGACACAAGAGAAAAGCCAAGGTCAGCTAACAAGGCTGACAAAAAAGATAAAACATATTTGCAATTAGTTTTAAAACAAAGCAAACAGCAAAACTCCAACCTCTCCTCAAGGACTGAACAGACTTAACGTGTCAGTACACACACCCCTGCAAAGCATCATCTCCTCAAGACTGAGTTTATTTAACCTAAGCAAATTAGAACGTATCCACAACTCCACACCAGGTCAGTTACACCCCTCAGGTTAAACACAGCACTAGACTGACTTCTCTATCAAATACTCTGATAAAAAGACTTCAATCAGTATTGAAGGCCAGGCCATGCCCACACCTACAGTACATTTATCCTAAGCTTTCTCCTTCCTAAGGGACCTGCTAGTTTTCCTACAACATGCAACACAGCTGAGGTTCTCCATTCCCCGTGGAAAACACATTTGTTCCTTAAACTAGAAGTCACACTTGCTTGTCAAAGGAAGACAAATATTTAAATAAATCAGCAGGACATGAAGGTCTCTGAGGTAATATTTATGTCTTATTTCACACCCTGTGGCTGAGATCCCATGCAAATTTAAAGTATGTTACTAGTGCAGCAATTCAAATTAGGAATTCCTATGCTCAGATAAGAAAGGCCAAACAAATACTCAAAGAGAGATGCCCAAAAAAGCCCAAGCCAAAACAAAAAACTTACAGCTCTTGTACTCTAATTTTTCTTGTTCTTCTTCAAGTAATAACAGATGACAAGTTATTCCACAGTAATTCATAAACATCAAACAAGCTAATGTATTAAGATGCTTAACCCAAGTTAGTTGCTGAGTTTATAGTGTCAGTAAACCCTCTTTCAAATTGGGACAAGTTTATTTCCTTTCCTCCCTTCACAATAAAGCAATTCAAGTTCTGCCTTTAAAGATGACATCTGATCTTCACTACTGTGTGAAGACGTAAAATTTCAAGGACATAAAATGTTAATTTCAGCAACCCATTCCTGTCTATTGTTAGCAGCTTATTTTTGCCTCTATCAATTCAATCAGAGCATTTTCATAAATGCAGGTGGATTTGTCAAAGCTACTGATTTCTGCATAAAGAAAAGAGAATTCACGTGCACACAATATCTGCTTTAGCCTTGAAGTTCAGATGAGCACAGCAAAATAATTAGCACAGCTGACACATTTTACTCCAAAGACTTACAGAAGAAACACTGGCTACTTCATAGCAATTTACATAACCTTTCTTTCATAGAACTTACATTTTTTTGCAGTGTGGGCATTTTGCTAGTGTGTTAAACCTCAGTTCCATCCACTGTAAAAAGAAAAAAAGAAAAAGGTTCAAAAGCAGACCTGAAAAAATGGTTGTTGCACTTAATGTTAAGTGTGACTGTGAAAACATTTTGCTTCTCAGACTTTCTTTGACTTGTTTCTTGTTTTCTTCTATAAATGGGATGCCCTTTTGTCAGTGGCAACATCGGATTGGGATTTCCATGTGAACATTTCCCATGACTTGCCTCAGTATTACAAAATTTGCTTGACGTAATGTGGTTGCATCCACAGGCGTAGTATGGGCAACATTATAATATTAATAGGTTTGCTTCTCTTAGTTAAAGACTATGACTATACCCTGAATCAAAATAAGTGTGTTTTCTTTGGCACAATTACAGACATAAGTATTTTCCAATCTTTTCCCAACCCTTGCATCATTTATGAAAACTAAGTTATGGGTACACAGAAAGACGTGTTAAAGAATATTTTAGAAAGTAGTTATCAGGTTTTACATCAATGGAATAGAGAACACTATTGGCTACTTTACATGACTGTTAAAAAGACCATAGGCAAAATTGTACTTGATAGGGTCACCACCTTCTGTGTTCAGACTAAAACCTGCATGGGAAACAGCCTTAGTGAAAGCAATGCCTAGAACCAACCCAACCAGGGGATACACAATGATATACTCACTAAAAACCAGCAGGCTCTGTTAAATTTCATTCTGTGATAACAACATAGAACAAGCATTTTAAACACATTTGCCTTGATCAAGGGAATAAGGCTCTTTCAGTTCTCCCTGTAAGGAGTTATTTTGTAACTGCAGCTCTCTTCTGTTGCCTTTCTCAAGTGGACGTTTTCTTGGTGACACAGAAGTCACACTGCAAGTTAAAAGCAGGGGAAGAAGCCACAGTGCAAGTCCCCAGTGCCTCCACCAGGCCCTGCCTTATCTCCATGAGAAATCTGAAGTGAAGAGTGTTATGACTGCTACAATTACGAAAATCAGAGCNTTGTAACTGCAGCTCTCTTCTGTTGCCTTTCTCAAGTGGACGTTTTCTTGGTGACACAGAAGTCACACTGCAAGTTAAAAGCAGGGGAAGAAGCCACAGTGCAAGTCCCCAGTGCCTCCACCAGGCCCTGCCTTATCTCCATGAGAAATCTGAAGTGAAGAGTGCTACAATTATGAACCAAAATCAGAGCCCATCCTCATATGGAAAACAGCACCATCCTATGGCAAGCACCATCTAAATGCTGAGAAGAAATTTATGATTTTATGAGCAAAGAAAGATGTGTCTCCTCATGCCTTGTCAGAATGAAGAGATTTTGCTGTGAGCAAGGTTTCAAACTGTGGTATTTATTCAGCATTTTCCTACCTCTTGCACTTCACCCTCAGTTTTATTTACTTGGGATAAGTCTCCACTAAAAAGAAATCCATCTTTTATTTTCTCTGTTCTGAAGTAGCCATTTACACNGCAACCCATTCCTGTCTATTGTTAGCAGCTTATTTTTGCCTCTATCAATTCAATCAGAGCATTTTCATAAATGCAGGTGGATTTGTCAAAGCTAGTGATTTCTGCATAAAGAAAAGAGAATTCACGTGCACACAATATCTGCTTTAGCCTTGAAGTTCAGATGAGCACAGCAAAATAATTAGCACAGCTGACACATTTTACTCCAAAGACTTACAGAAGAAACACTGGCTACTTCATAGCAATTTACATAACCTTTCTTTCATAGAACTTACATTTTTTTGCAGTGTGGGCATTTTGCTAGTGTGTTAAACCTCAGTTCCATCCACTGTAAAAAGAAAAAAAGAAAAAGGTTCAAAAGCAGACCTGAAAAAATGGTTGTTGCACTTAATGTTAAGTGTGACTGTGAAAACATTTTGCTTCTCAGACTTTCTTTGACTTGTTTCTTGTTTTCTTCTATAAATGGGATGCCCTTTTGTCAGTGGCAACATCGGATTGGGATTTCCATGTGAACATTTCCCATGACTTGCCTCAGTATTACAAAATTTGCTTGACGTAATGTGGTTGCATCCACAGGCGTAGTATGGGCAACATTATAATATAAATAGGTTTGCTTCTCTTAGTTAAAGACTATGAATATACCCTGAATCAAAATAAGTGTGTTTTCTTTGGCACAATTACAGACATAAGTATTTTCCAATCTTTTCCCAACCCTTGCATCATTTATGAAAACTAAGTTATGGGTACACAGAAAGACGTGTTAAAGAATATTTTAGAAAGTAGTTATCAGGTTTTACATCAATGGAATAGAGAACACTATTGGCTACTTTACATGACTGTTAAAAAGACCATAGGCAAAATTGTACTTGATAGGGTCACCACCTTCTGTGTTCAGACTAAAACCTGCATGGGAAACAGCCTTAGTGAAAGCAATGCCTAGAACCAACCCAACCAGGGGATACACAGTGATATACTCACTAAAAACCAGCAGGCTCTGTTAAATTTCATTCTGTGATAACAACATAGAACAAGCATTTTAAACACATTTGCCTTGATCAAGGGAATAAGGCTCTTTCAGTTCTCCCTGTAAGGAGTTATTTTGTAACTGCAGCTCTCTTCTGTTGCCTTTCTCAAGTGGACGTTTTCTTGGTGACACAGAAGTCACACTGCAAGTTAAAAGCAGGGGAAGAAGCCACAGTGCAAGTCCCCAGTGCCTCCACCAGGCCCTGCCTTATCTCCATGAGAAATCTGAAGTGAAGAGTGCTACAATTATGAACCAAAATCAGAGTCCATCCTCATATGGAAAACAGCACCATCCTATGGCAAGCACCATCTAAATGCTGAGAAGAAATTTATGATTTTATGAGCAAAGAAAGATGTGTCTCCTCATGCCTTGTCAGAATGAAGAGATTTTGCTGTGAGCAAGGTTTCAAACTGTGGTATTTATTCAGCATTTTCCTACCTCTTGCACTTCACCCTCAGTTTTATTTACTTGGGATAAGTCTCCACTAAAAAGAAATCCATCTTTTATTTTCTCTGTTCTGAAGTAGCCATTTACACATTTACAGAACAACTATGTAACTTGTATTATTTTTTTACAAAACTTAACCAAACTTAGCAGAGTTCTATTTTATTCCCTAATAAAACTTCTGTAATAGTCCCCACCCAAGCAAAGCTTTTTAAGAGCATTAATTCTACTTCTACATTCCTGGCAGAGGAGCAGGTTAAGTATTTTCCTGTATCTCTTTTAAAAACCTACACAATTTCCCTTAATTCTGCACAGTGAAAGTGGGATAACATGCAATTGTATTGAGGAGGGAGAGAGGCCTCCCCAGAACAGTTATTTCAGCTTTTTAAACTGCAGTTCCAGAAATAAAAGGAGTCTAATTCCAGGATCTATATTCTACCTAATTGTAATTCAACTGCACTTCTATACACCAGTTTCAATTCTATATCACAGTGTAGGCAACTCCATTTCCTTAGTTACACTTTCATGATCTTTCCAGGGTTTTAAGATTTCTAATTATTTGCTCAAATTATTAATGGCAACAAACTCAAATGCATTTGGGCTGCAAACATTGATGGGAAAAGGAGTCAGCAACAATCTGTTCTCATTGAGAGTTACCTGGAAATAACAAAAGCAGTAACTGTTACAATGCCTTTTACACGGACCAGAAGCATTTGTAGAAAAAGAGCAAAATTGTGACAAGATTTTGAAAGTAAAAGAACTCAAATCATATTAGCACAGTGGAGAAAGGTTATGTTTGTGTACATTCTAAATCATGTTTAAGCTGGTGTTTTTTAGCCATACTCCTGAGTGCTTTGAAGTACTCAATATTGATTCACATTGTTAAGAAGTCAGAGTTACATGAAATTTAGCTCTCTGCTGAGAATACAATGATTTTTTTTAATTGGAGCAATACAATACACAGCCCAAACCCCTGGTTGGATGTACTGAAACACAGACGAAGAGGTGAGGAATTCAGAGCTTGTCAATATTTCAACTGTGGACACAACCAGACATCCATCAAAGAAATTACTAGAAGAATAGTCAAATATTTTCCTTCTAAGCCTAAAATAGTTCTCAGTGCATTTAACACAAGAAAGTGGAAAAAAAAAGCCCAAAACAAAGCAAGAAAGGACATATGTACATAAATACATACACAGTCCTACATACAGCTGCTTCTGCAAAAGAAGCTTCCCCTCCATTCCCCTCTGGTCCTTTGGGAAAGCAAAATATTTCCACAAACTAAAACATATCTAAGTTTCCTAAAACATTTAATGGGTTTTCTATTCAATTATTTCAGAAGAAGCCATTTTCATATTTGATTAGTTTAAAAAAAACCAAAATTGACAAAGCACAGCTGACAAAGCACAGTGCTTAGCCTACAGCCTGTGGCTTCCATAGCTTGCTCCTGGCTTCTTGTCCCTGAGGTCCCTCTGAAAACAGGACACTAGAAGGAAGATGGCAGAGAGGGGGAGGACACAGGGACAGCCCTCCCTTGTCCCCCATTTCCAAAGAAAACTCAGCCTCTGACAGCCACAGACCATCACAGGCAGAGGTCCCTCAGAGTGGAGTAGCAGGGAATGACTTACTGCTGGCAGAACCAGTAACTTCACAGCCCAAATCAAAAGCTCTCAAAACAGCCCAAACCAGATCAAACTGATATTTAGCAATACAGTTAAAATCTCATCCAGCCCTCCTTTTCTATTCTATCCCTTTTTCCACTTTGTCAAGTCCTAACCTGCCAGAAACAGTAGAAACCTTAACACAGAAAGAACTTCTATCAGATTACCAAGGGAAAAAAAATCTGATTAACAAGATGTGATGTATTGATAGTTTGGCTACAATTTCACTTCAGTATTAAGCCATTCTTCCAGCTAAGACAGAGAAACTTTAAGGCACTCCATAGCAAGGAGCGTGGTTTTCATAATTTGTGAAAAACACCCCCACCATGTGCAGAGGCAAGCAAAACACAGGCCTCATATTCATGTCTCCAAATGGAAAAAAAAAAAAAATCTTGGAAAGGTGGTGAACAATCTGATACTCTTAAAAGAACACAGAACATGACAATTTGTCTTTTCCATCCCCGGGATTCTAGCTTTGCTTGTCTATTTTATTTATTTTTTAACTGCCAAATAAAATAAAAGGGATAGCCTACTGAGTAGCTGAGAGATGCATCTAGCACTATGTATTTTCTTCACAACATGGAGGTATCAAAAGGCAGAAATACTAACTCAGAAACTGAGCTTCCAGGCTGGCAAAAACACTTTTTTGTTGCTTCTCTGCTCATTCTCAAATCCAAGCAATTTCCTGATTTTTCTTAACTAAAAATTTTCTTTTCAGAATCTCAGACTTAATTACAGAAAAAAGTAGAAGCAAAAGACAGGTGGGAAAGCTGTGTAACATGAGGGGGAAAAAGGGTTTGTTTCTGGATAACTCAGAATAAAAAAACAGCAAGCTTCCAGTTTCTAATGGATCAGAGAATTTCTTCTCAACTTATCATGAAGTGACAAATTTGTCTTATCCTGGCAGACAGGAAGTTCTAAATGAACTACAAAGTTCAAAATGTTGCAGTTCCCTAAAGCAACCAGAAGATATAAAGTCGCCTGCACAAATCCCAAACTAGAAAACTTTGCTTTTTAAGGCATCATCTAGAAGTTATAAGCAAAACCAGATTTTATGAGTTTGGGTTTTTTTTCCTTATGTTCACCTGAAGTTGTTCATAGTGTAAACTACAAAGTTAATCTGGACTGTACTTATGTAAAGTAAATAGGGGATCAAGACAAGTAAAACGCCTGTGCCTGTGAAAGTCCCTAAAGAGGAAGAAAAGAAAGGGTAAACAGAAAAGCCACTTCAGCTATCTTCAGTTTCAGAGTACTGTTCTTCAGCAAAGGTTGCAAGAAATTATGTATTTTTTAATATATAGGCAGAATTAGTAGACAGAATATTTCTTGAGCATCTCTCTAATTGCTTTCCAGTGAGCACATTACTTGTAAATTCCTCATCATATTCCTACTTCTCTTCAGAAAAAAAAAAAAAAAAAAAAAAAAAAATGAAAAATGTGTAAGGGCCATCTCCTGCTCCCTGCACTCACTGCCTACTGTAATAGTTAGGACATTACAGCACACCTGTCCCAGATTCAGCTGGGAGCATTAATTTTTTTCTTAATAGCTGGCACAGTGCTCTCTTTTACATTCAGTAACAATGTTGGTAACAAGCTAAGGATTTGATTGTTGCTAAGTCGTGTTTACCCTAAATCAAGGACTTTTCAGTTCCCATGCTCTGCCAGCAAAGAGATGCACAAGAAGCTGAGAGAGAGCACTGCCAAGACAGCTCAGCTGAGCTGGCCAAAGGGATATTCTATACCACAAAACAACATGTTTGGTACACAGACTGGGGGGAGTTGGCTGGGAGATGGTGATCACTGCTGGGGCACTGGCTGGGCCAGCAGGTGGTGAGCAGTTGTATTGAGCACCACTTATTTCTCTTGGGTTTTATTTCTCTCTCTCTTTTCATTACTCTTATTACTATTATTATCATCATTAGCAGTTTCTTTTTTTTTCTGTTTCAATTATTAAATTGTTTTTATCTCAACCCACAAGTTTTACCTTTTCCCCAGTTCTCCTCCCCACGAGGGCAGGGGGCCTGGGTGGTGTTTGCAGTGAGCAAGCAGCTGTGTGGTACTTTAGTTGCTGGCTGGGGTTAAACCATGAAAGCACCTCACTGATCCATAAACCTCAAGTAAAGACTTGAAGGCACAAGCCTATTCCACTATAGAGCCCATCACAAGCCAGCCCTTCTCTCCCTGCTGGTACAAGCCAACGTGAAGTGGCATCCCCGAAGCTTCCTTCTTCTGTGCACAACATGCACTTGAATATTCTCTGATCTTTATATATCTTATAATCCATTGTTTCAGGAATATGCCACCTCTCTTGTGACTGTTTCCTTTAACTGTATCCCTTATCTAGTCATTTCTTACAACTCACGAACCTGCAAGAGATTCCATCACTGGATGATGAAGCCAAAGCTAGCTTACTTGTGTACTGCAATCAAAATTCAAGCGTGGCAGCACCTTGTCCATTTAGAAGGCTACAGAGAGTTCACAGCAGAAGAGCATTTGTGCATCCTTTCACTTAAAAAATTGGATCAACAGTCACTGTCACATGTAAATCAACTGTCACTGTCACATATAAACCAAAACCTCCAGTTCTAACAACCTACAGATGTGCCAACAGCAAGCGCCATAACCAAGAGCTTTCCAGGGCTCATCCAGCAAACGACAGAACTGCTCTCTTGGACACTGCAGAACACAACCACCACTGCAAGCCTAAACAGAACCTGGAAGACCAACTTTCTCTTCCAGCACTGTCCTCTCTCACATCATGAAACATTAAGACAGACTCTGGGCTTTATCTATCCACATACAGAAAGACTGTTAAAAGTTTTCTTGAAACACATGTAAAGATAACCAAATACAGACCATACATTCTGTTTCTTCTGAAACAGAAGAAGTTTTAGTTCCCCACCGATGCCAGAGAGTGAGGCAATATACTCTTAAAACTGCTTACAACAAACACCTTGAGGGATAGCACGGTGAGGCAAGAAGGAGAATCTGGTGCTTTACTTACAAGGAATGTATTTCCACAGTGCCCACACACCACTCTAGTTCCATCTGGTTGAACTGGCAAGGCAGGCTGAGCTGGCTGCTCTTCTGGAATCAGCATTACTGGCCCAAGAGTAATGATGCGTCTACTGTGTTAAGAATATTAGATACACAGGTAATTAAGCTAGCAAAAGAGAAGGACAATGCATTCAAGCAATTAGCTCCATCACTACCAAATATCTTTACACTTTTAAACCATAATCTACTTGCTAAACAGCTGATGCACCCTGTTTTGGTCACTCTCCAAAGTGTTTTCAGTTTTAAAAATATTCTCTTTCCCTATAAGATCAGCCATACAAACCTAAACCCTATAGGGATCAAAGATTTGCAAGTACATTAGACACACTCTGCAGAAAAATGAAAACTTAATACCCAGGCTGAGCAAGCCCAAGAATTGAAATGTACATACCCATGTGAAACATGTAGAAAGAGTAAGGATCTTCCATAACCTAGTTCTCCTTCCCACACTACTGACAACCATGTCACTATAAGAAGCATATGCATCCTCGAACAGTAAAAATTCCATTCAAGTTGATTAAACTAAGAAGGAAAATCATCCTAGGTTGACTAAATGAAATCAATTCACTATAAAGTAAGTATTTGCTTTTATGCTCAATGCATTTCCAGTTTAATTACACAATTTGTCAGTCCGAAATGACAGTACCCAAATTAACCAACTCAGAATGAGGATGAGACTTCTCAGAATGAAAAAAGTGAAGGAGAAGATTAAAGCAATATTTAATTTGCATTGTATCCCTTCCATCTACAACCAAAATTGTATTGTGAATGGCTTTCCTTCAATCTGGAGTCTTCCATTTAGGGCACACTCCCAACCCTCTCCCTCAAAGTACACTACATCAATTTTGCTCAGTTTCTAGGAAGACAATTACATAGATTATCTTAGGAAATCTCAAAAGCACACATCTAAGCAGTTTATTTTAATAAAACTAAGGAACTTCTGATTTAGTTTAGTTACCAACCATGTGATATATTATAACTGAACTATCCCATGAACATTTTTGCACTCTGAGAAAATGTTTGCAATGTTTTGAAGTTACACCCAACAGAGCATTAGTAAAAGAAAAAGAGTAATTCCCACAAGTCTCAAATTATGTTTCAAAACCAGAACAGCCAATAGACTGGTGACTAGGGCACTTGGTGGGGTAGAATTCCCCTTCACATATCTGCAGACCCAGCCTTCCTTTCCATTTCTCCTGTTAGAGCTGTACCACTTAGAATCAAACTGCTCCTGCCTCAGTGGAAGCTTTAACACCTTAAGCCCACCGGTAAGAACAATCACCATGGCAATCACAATTGCTTCTTTTATAACAAGTGTTTACAACAAAGTTGAGATCTGAGAGGAGAATGAAAACCCACCTTAACTAAGAAGGAGACTCAAGCCAAGCTACTACTCCATCTCTCATTTCACTCCAAATCCCTACTCTGAACTTGGCAAAGTGAGTATTCTGTGTGCTTACAATAACTAAGTCTCCAAGAAATTATTAATTTAAAGTCCCAGAAAAGAGAAGTGGATTTTCTTCTACTGTTCCTTACATTATTTTTGACTTATAAAGTAGCTATATAATGGGACACACACATCTGAGACTAAAAAGAAGAAACTTTTTTCCTATGTAATCTTAAAAAAATGTATTCAAAATGGACACTAGCACTACCTGTGTCAGCAGCAATTCAGTAAGGCTCAGTAAGTGTCCATGTAAAGACAACGAGGCTTGAACCTCTTTTAATATTTTTTAAATATTCAACACAAAGACAACATCTCAAGGCATTCAGAGTATTTTATTCTTACCAGTTTGGTCTTGGACAGCCTATTTTCCGAGATGTATCCTTACAGATAAGGAGACAGTTACATTGACATCTAACATACTTCTTCCCTGAAGGAGGGTTTTTTTTTGGCTAAACAAACAAACAAACAAAAAACAAACCACAACCACCAGAGAACACACATTAGAAGTTATAGCAATTCACTTTTTTCCATGTAACAGGATGAAAAAGCAGAACAACTTCAGTGAGAAGTTCTTGCTAATAGAGAAATACACTTCCTCTTACAGAGGAAACTTCAGAGTCAACACAAAATTAGAATTTTTTTCTTTCTTAAGAAGTGAAAATTTCCTTATTAGAACAAATAAATTCTGCAAACTCATAGAAAAAACATTCATATTTTAGCAATACAACTCAAGGCTTCAGTTTAGTTATTCTTTTTAAATGTGAGCTTAAATAGTGATATATTAAAAAAAACAAACAAAAAAACAACCATCCAAAACTTGTCAAAACATCAAACAGCCCTTCTTGCCTGGTACAATGGCTTTATTCAGCAGTGAAAGGATCACAGTCTGTTTCTTGGTCACTAAGAGAATATGAAGGCATCACCGAAATGTGTCTTATTTTAAACTGTACTGATATTATCTTTCTCCAACCTGGGAGAGTCAAGTTTCAATGTCCCTTTCATGCAGTAAATCAAAAGGTGCACAATACTTTGTTTGGCTTGAAACATTATATATTGGACAGAAAAGTGACTATCAATGGTAGGTTCTCTACTCTCTTTTAAGTGGAAAAAAAAATTCCTGCAGTTTTAAGGCTTCCTGTTTTCAGGACATAATTGAAAGTTCTTTTCATATAACAAATATATAATAAATCCATATAATAAATAGAATTCAATGTTTTTCATACAAATACTTGCAGTAGCTGTGGAGTACTGCACTATCACATCCCAAAAATAAAACTGGCATGAGGAAAAAAATAAAAGCGGGAGACCAAACAGTGAAGACTTGAATTGAAAGGAGAAGAAACAAATAGGTCTGTGATCACTGTAAAAGAATCTAAGATTTAAACATTTCAAAGTTGTTTAATTGTGGTCTATTACAAGCTAATCAAATGACTGAACAGTATTTCAGAAGAAAGGCATTCATCCAGGGAGAGGTGCGGGTTCATTACTTGGTTTCTTCCACTCTTAGAATAATTCAATCCTACACTGCTCTTCATCCCATCAAAACCAATTTTATCCTTCTTTACAGAAGAGTAATTATTTAAATGACATCTTTGCTTTTTGCCCTCCTCAGAAGGAGACATCCTGCCCAGCCAGCTCGACCACATGAAGATTTACTCTGACTGCTTATGACCACCCTCGTGCCAGCACGCCTGGAGCTTGCACGCCAGCCACACTGGCAGGCAACTGGGCTGGCTCGTCCTTTTCCTCAGGGGTGGCAGGAAGGGACCCATCCTGTCTTGGTGAGGACATGAGTCCTACCCCCAGTGCCCCCCACTAAAAGAAAAACGCTAAAAATCCATTTTACCGTAGCTTCATTGCAGACTGTGCATTTAACCACGTGTTGGTGTAGCTTGCCATCCAAATTGATTAGTGACTGGCACACACGGCAGTTTATCACGGGAACACCGCTGGCATCTGGACTTGCAATGGCAGTGTATGGAGGGGGAAGCTCTGCTGCAAGAGACAAGGCAATCTCAGCTGAAAAACCAGAGGATCCTGAAACGCTTCCAGCAAGTATTGTTTCTAGCAGTCATAGGCTCAAAAAAAGAAAAAAAAACCAACCCAAACCTCAAAGTCAGTGCTTAGTATAAACACACAACAAACCTAAGTTTGCTTTTCCCTTCTCCACAACTTCTGTGTACACCAACACCATCCATAGTTGTAGATAAAGCAAACACACAGCAAATCACCCCAGAAATCTGGATCCAACAAAACTCATCTATATAACTTTCAAACCAACTTTTTGCAGTCCTTAGAAAACGCATGGAGTAAAAAAAACCCTAAAAAACCCCAAATCTACTACAGACTAGCAGAGACTGGCTTTTGAAGAAAAAGATACCAGAAAATAAAACAAGATACAGGGAGGGAGAGTCATAAACACCATTCACAAATATCTAAAAAGACTGAAATACAGACAAGTGTTTATCATACATTAGAAGATAGTACAGGTAAAAACACAAAAAAGTCCTGTTAAGAAAACAGGTCTTAGGATAGGATGTGGCATAAAATGCTTCTTTTTTGAGTACAACAGCAAACTTATGCTGTCTTGAAGAAAAAAAAAACCCAAGTCTCAAGAGTTTCTGCTTTTAAGGTTCGAGATATTTTTCTTGTCCAGGAGCCAAAGTACCAAGGCACAAGAAGGTTTTCAGTCACTTTGGAGAAGCTAACGCAAGGAAGGCTTTAATGGCCTCAGGTCTCCATGGAAGAGCAGACTTCAGAGGCCAGCTTTGTCAGTCTTGAGCCCACAACAAAACAGGGAGGAAATACTGAAGATTCTCTGAGGTTTAACAATCCATGGAATGAAAATAATTCAGCACAGCAATCTCTCACAAGCTTATTACCACAATTCTTTGGCTTATAATAGTACTGATTTTTATTTCATCAAGAAGTTCAGGGCTTTTCAGGTAAGCAAATACAGAACAGGCATATTCAGTAGTTCATATTTAGCTTTTTAAAATACTAGTAGTTTGAAATGCTCTGCAGCCTTGGGCTTCAACAAGTTTTTCAAAAATTACATCCAAGCAGCTAACAAAATCTTCAGAGAAGCAATGAGAGATCAGCCTAGTTCGCATTTACCAACAGCACTGAAGAGAGCAGTACCTGCTGGAGGGTGGTGAGGGAAATCACAGGCTGCTATCAAAGCTGACAAGCCTGAGTATTAAATTTAAGCCTGTAAGAAAGCACCCATCACTCCCTCAATCTGTCTTGAAGCGAATGCCGTAAGCTGGAAGGATACAAGAAACCCTGTCTGCCCTTCAGATCCAAAAGTCATCACACACCTTTGAAGTGCATGCTGAACAGCCATGCTGCTACCTCTCTTTGCTGCTTGGTCTATATATGACCCAGACCTGTGCTTGATTTTAACTCACAGAGGCAGCAGGAAAAAGAGACTTTGAGAGTCTCAGAATCACATTCAATACAACTGAATCATCTCAGATGAGAGACAAAATTAACTTATATGCAGCAATACAATTCTGAATTCATGACACTAACTGATGCTGCATTTCTTGAGGAAGTGAACTTCACACCTTCAGCTCTGATACACTGGTTACAGAAAACAACATCCTTAAGAAATATCAGATAACAGTACTGTCATTTATTTTGTTTCTGAGGAAATATATTCTGAAAAAATGCAACATCCAGAAAAAAAAAAAATTAAATACCAGTATTTTGCGGTACTGTGATACCCTATTTTAAGTAAGGCTGCCACATGCAGAACATGAGACATTACAAGACATTAAAAAACAAACACACACAAGACAAAACCCCAACCCACACACTCTGGCAAGCAGAAACACGCTCAAGCCTACCAGAGCACTTCAGAAATCAGGTTAGAGATTTAGATGATGGGAACAGCAGCGTCTTAACCACCGTGGCAAAGTCAAGGCTGCTGCAAGGGAGTTTTGGCAGTCAGCAGGCTGCTTAACTGCTCCTGCAGTGAGCAGCTGACACTTTCTGGCTAGGGGAACAGGCTGCCAGAAAACAAAAGGCATGTTCCAAAGACTAAATACCAAACTCTCTGTCAAGACCCCTTTACAGTTCACTCCCGGCTTTAAGGTTGCTTTTCTGAAAAGCAACAATTGTTTTACAAAAGTCCTTGACTTTGTCCTCTCCATTTAAAGTGTGATTCTGTGAGCTGGGAATAGGTGGCTGTACTAAGGCAAGTAATATCTTTAAGGGTACCAGAAAGTGAAGAGACACACAGCACCAACATTTCAACTTCTCATGATCCTGGAATACTTTAAAAATTGACAACTATATCTTCTGGACATTCATAATTTTCTATACTCCGTTTTCCAAGCGATAACTCTTAGGAGTTTGAAAGTTGGTGAACCGAGGTGTGTGAGCCCCTACACACAGTGCCAGCCACTTCTTCATCCTCATACTGGAGCTGCTTGGCTTCCAGGTAAGCAGCCTCGCTGTTCCTGTCCTGCTGGCTCAGCAAATATCAGATGGCAAGCAAATAATGGCTGCTTTTCAGAGCCGTGCTGCAGCAAATAACATCTGCTATGGAGCAGAAAGCATGAGGTATCCCGGCACTGCAACCTTCATGCTCAAAGAAAACATGCATTTTAACAGCTCCAAACAACAAACCAGCAGAAGCCACAGAAATTAAATGTAAAGAAAAGTATATTGGGGGAGGGTAAGGGGGTGGGGGATGGTGAAAAGGAAAATAAAGGCATTGTCTCAGAGTTAGCTGCTCATTACCCCTTAATAAAAAGGTTTCAAAGCACATTAGCATACTTCTCCCCCCCCCATGTTGAATTTCAAACTAACTACAATAACCAGTTCATAGAGGTCTGTCAGTCTATCATGCTGGACATGACTGGGTGGTAGGCAAGCTTCACATACACACCAGGAGACATTTAATGACATACTGAATTCCCTGCTGCTGACATACCAGTTTACAGCTATACTATCAATTTTTCTTAAAAAAACAAACAAACAAAAAAACCCCCAAAAACCCCCCAAAATCCCCAAACCCCTCTCCTCCCCAGAAAACCCAGTAATTAGTGCCCTACCAAGCACTACAGCTGACTCCCNTTCACATACACACCAGGAGACATTTAATGACATACTGAATTCCCTGCTGCTGACATACCAGTTTACAGCTATACTACCAATTTTTCTTAAAAAAACAAACAAACAAAAAAACCCCCAAAATCCCCAAACTTCTCTCCTCCCCAGAAAACCCAGTAATTAGTGCCGTACCATGCACTACAGCTGACTATCTCTTCACCCCTATATAACAGCGATGCAATGGAAGATATCCCATTTGCAACCTGAGAAATTCCTTGGGGTGCTTATGCTCTTTCCTCCCTTGGTAGTTGAAGGGTGGAAACCACAGAGAACAACTTGCAGCCTACCTGGGTCAAACAGAAATGAGTTTTATTTGATTTTAAAAAAATCACTGCTCTTTATCATTATCTAAATGATATCTAATTTATCAGGAACTGGGAGGGGGTGGGTAAGGGAAAAAGTGGCTGATGGTCTGGAAAAAGTAAAAAAAAAAAAAAAAACTAAACTAAAAAAACCCAAAAAAGGACTGACTAACCATCCTACTACAGGGAACAGAACTGATAGCTTCACACTTTGTTAATGTTGTGAAAAGTTTCTTAAATATTGTGGCCTGCATCCACACTGAAAAGATCTTTTTCTTGCTTGCTTCCATCATTAAGAATAAACATTGAGCCATTACCAGGACTGAACCATCCAGCAGTTTACACAGGGAAAGGTCAGCTGGGTCTCAGCTGCAACTCAGCAAAAGAGAAGGCTACCTTCAAAACACGATCTCTAATTTAAAGTTCAGGACAGTATTTTGGGCACAGTAGATAATTACAGGGATAAACCTATTAATGTACATTCAGGTAGTAGTTTTGACACAAAGGGCTTCTTCCTCCTTCCTCTGCCTCCCCACACTATTCAGGTGAAGTTAACCAAGGAAGCTCTGCAAAAGGAGTTTGCTTTGGAAACAAACCCAATTTTTCCACAGGAATGCTTCTAGCCCCTAAGTGCTAGGGAGGGAGATAAAGACTGTCAGTCAGCTAGAAAGGCAGCTGAGCTTGCAGAGATCCTTTCACTAAGGAAAGCCAACAGAGCAAAGGAAGTAGAGCTACTGGGCCTGTGTCACAGCTCTGCAAAACTCTGTTCCACAGCTGCTTCTGAGAGTTTTGCAGAGCAGTTCTGGAGTGCTACCTGGTATGTTTGCTCATGGACTGATCCAACTGATCCAGAGATACTCACCATCCAAGAAAGCTCTGTGTTGGTTCCTCCTCATTTTTGGGGAGAAACCCTTATCTCAAGCACCACATCCCTCCGCAGGTGCCCAACCAGTTATCTCAAGTAATGGATACCCACTGAAGGCACAGGAGGACATGGCTACCAAACAAAATGAGCATTTAGGATCCAGCTCATTTCCAGGTCATGAGTTTTACCCTGGGGTCAAACTAGTAATCTAACGCATTTTCATTACTTTTTAAATTTATACCGACTTCAAAAAAATTAAAAAATCAAAACAACACCAAACCAAAAAACAGATTGAAATGTATGCAAAAGTAATGGTTAGAGGATAAGGATCACTAAGAACAAAACCATCAAAACACCAGAATGTAAACTAAGGTACATATATGGATTTAATTATTTTTTACTTAGGGGATAATACCAATACTAAAAAATTGATGGCAAATAAACACCAAATAAAAAGCCAAAGTGTCCAAACTGCTGTTTTTTTAAGCCAATATTCCTTTGTCCAGTTCAAATCAAAGTAAATAGTCAATACCAGCTACAGCCCTAACTTAAACACATTTTCACATCAAGAGGACTAGCTTTCCACGGGTTTAAATATTTAAAACAGACAGATGCTCACTCATTCTAGTTACATGCATGTCATGAATCTACAGTTAATAGAAATCATTAAGAAAGGACCAACACACTGGACCTGCTGAGATAAGAATTGCAATCTTACATTTTGAAGGGTACTGCAAGCAAAATACTCAAACCTTATTTAGTCTTCATTCCCTCAGCTTTGTACACACCTCAATTTCTGCTCTAAAATGTATAACTGAAAAAATAAAAAACCCTAAGGAAAAAAAAACAACCTACTGATGTACTTTGATAACATCCTGATTAATATTTTCTAAGCATTTTTTTCCACCTGCTAACTAAATAGTCATTATTGATCAACAAGATGATTCTTCCTAAGTGTGTGCAAGGAAGATAATACCGTGCAATTATGCGACGATTACAGATTTGTAACCGCAGTACCGGACTTGCTTTAAAAATAAAGCCAAAACCAGCTACGGCCTTGAAACGTGCTTGCAAGGACATCCTGGTGGTTCTGGACTCCAGCTACCACATTGCAGCGAGTCCCTTCGGGATTCCAGCGCGACCGCCAGGACGGGCGCTGCCCACACCTGGGCACGGCCGGGCCGCGGCGATGGCCACGGCCCATGGCGACCTGCGCGCGCTGCCCCTCCCGCGGCTGCCGGCCGAGCCCTTCCCAGCTCCGCAGCTTCCACTTAATCCTGCTCCTCATTAAGGGGGAAACCCAAGTCCAACAATTATCACGCAAGCTGCGGCATGCGAGCGAGTTATAATAAGCAGACCGGTTCGGGCTTGTTCTGCCCCTGCAAACAATTATTTTAATTTCTTTTATTTTTCCTCCTGAGCCGCTCAGGCCGGAGCGCGGCGGGGAGCACGGCCTGTGCCGGGCACGGAGCGGCGTTACCTGTTGCTCCCCACCGGGGCCGGGGCGGGGGCTCCCCGCCGGAGCTCCCGGCCCGGC
>VYXF01010734.1:1700383-1717828 GCA_013397295.1 Polioptila caerulea | reverse complement strand
GGGGCTGGGAATGAATGAGAGCGGGGCGGGGAGGAGGGACGGCGGGGCGGGCGCTGGGCCGGCCGGCCCCCGGCACGGGGTAATGAGCGGGGCAGGCCGGGGGCGGCGTCTGGGAGAGAGACGGAACGACCTTCTGTCGTAAATAAATCTTTGCCGAAAAAGAGAGCGTTTGTTGAGTTTTGTGGGGTTTTATTGTTTTGTTTGTTTGCTTGCTTGTTGAGGTTTTTAGCTCTGTGTTTGTATGTTGACATCAGTACAAGGGAAGTGCCGTAGTCGGTTTAGCTGGAACCAGTGGCCTTTTCCAGGACTCTGGGGATGCAGACGGACTGAGGCGGCTCTCTCCGAGGTGTGACAGAAGTGGGAACCTTCAAGGGCGCTCTCGACGTGAGGAAATAAATCTACGTGCTATCAAATGTGCTGCTCAGCGGGAAGTCTGTCCCCTGGTGCCACTGAGCTCTTAGGATGGAAGAACTAAATTTCTTTCTGCCACTCGGGCACCATCTGGAAGTCTTTGGCAAAGAGGGGCAAATAGCTTTCCCTGATTAATTTTTCAGACCGTACTGGGATAAAACTGGTGTTTGTGCCCCGTGTGTGGGGTCCTGCTGTCCGTCGGTCAGACTGCCCGGCTGCAATAACAGCAGGGGATAAGCGCCTTGTCCCCGAGCGGACGCGGCTGCCGGGCGGCCCCGGCACCCACGCGATGCCATTAACCAGAACCAAGCACCCCCTGGAACGACTCGCGTGGAAGGCAGATGTTTTGTGTTAAGGTGAGATCATGGCCTGAGAGTTCACAAGCTGGTCATATTCCTTCTCTAATAATCCAATTTATAAAACAAAACAGGGTTTCTTGCATCGTGAAGAAAATTCTCTGCTGGACCTTTCTTTCATGTTCGAATCTAGAAAATCAAACTGTTCTACAAAAACAGATTAATGTATTTGAGAGTCTATGAGAAATAATCAAAACATTGAATTAAATGAGGGCTGATGTGGTTTATTTTTCGAATGATATTTCAATGATTATGACTTTAATACCTGTGTTACGGAATTAACCACCTACTCATGTATTTTTGAACATTATTATCCTGTAGAAGTAAACTCTGAATATAAGTGAGCTCTGATATAAGGGATAACGTTCTACAAGGCAGCTGGTTGTGTTATGCCAGCCATCTTCATCAAGCATGAAATGCAGTAATGGCAAACCACTTTTCTATCAGAAAATGTGGTAACTAACCTGCAAGATGCCTTTTTAGTATAAATTATATTGAGCTTTCGATGGTCAGTCAGCTTCAAAGTAACACTCAAGCTCAAATTAATACTTAACAGTTTTTTATTTCTGTGAGGGTTCCTAAGGCTCAAGGTGTTTTGTGCCCCAAACTCCTTGATAAGATACCATGAGGCCAACCTTGGCAGGTCAAATGTAGGTCATAAATATGATCAGTAAGGTTGTATCTTTAGCACATGATTTTGCTATCACATGCCCAGTTTTCAACAAGAACAGAGCTGTAGGCTTTCTTTTGGAGTCCTACTGCAGGAACTGGCAGTTGCAACAGATTACTATTTTTCGGGTATGGGAAAAGACAGAAAAGATTTCATACGCTGTTAAAGCAGCCGACTTAGTTCCACCAATGCCTGGTCCATCCTGCAGCAATTACAGCAAATTGTCTGTGTGGGACCTCCTTCTCTTCCGAACTGCTCTTCTGACATGTAAATCTCAAATTCCCTCCCAGAGACTTGCAGAGAAAGCTATGTCAAAACTCAGTCTGACCGCTCAAGCTTGCACATACAGCTGAGAATTATTTTTTTAAGTATCCCAGCATGCTGACCTATTCTCAGAAATATGACTGTCATCTAAATAAGAATCCATTTGGCATATAAAATATAAGCATTGCTATAGGTCCTTGACTTGACTTGTCAGTTCTTTAAACCCTAGTCACATGAGCTGCTATAGTCTTAAAAGCAGAAATTAGGCAATAGTTCAGTCATCCGCCTCTGCTGTTCAGTATTTCATGTCCATGTGTTTAAAGGTAGTCAAAGGTCTACAGGACTTTCCAACCCAAGTGTTGCCACCTGATGTGTAGATCTGCTAGCAGTCTGCTGTATCCATGGGAAGCTAGATGGCACCTAAACGTGTAGCAGGAAACTAGGGGATGCACTTGGCTGGTAACAAGCCTTCCTTGGATACTAGTCAGGCTCTAAAGGAAAAATTCAAGCATCAGATAATGCCAGGCTGCAGACAGCTTAGGGAGTGAGAACTTTCTTCCTGCTCTTCTTCCTCTGGACACAACTGCCTTATGACACATGTTTAATTAAACTGCTGTGCAGTTTTCCTTCTATGAAAATCCTGCCTTTCCTGGTGAGTGGGATGCTCTGCTCTGAGCAGCCCTGCTTGTGCCTGAGCTACCCAGAAGACACAACATGACTTGAGTTCAGTGTCCTAGCATGAGCACAGGTGCTTTTCCACACTAGTTGTCCCTGAGCTCCTTGGACTGGCGAGTCACAGCACACTCTGTGCAAGCCTCAGCCTTCTCTGGGGTATTTGGTTGTGCTGCCAAGGCATCTCGGGTTCCCAGCACTGAAGGCTGAATGACACAGACTACAAATCCAAGCACATGCCTGCATGAGAAATGCCTCCTACTGAAAACATGCTACTCTGCAGCTTTGAAAACGACACAGGCGAATGAACCAACCATACCTCTGAGAACAGCCCTACAGAAGGTTTCTCAAGGTGTCTTCACCTGTGTCACAGAACAGAATCACACATGTACCTCTCTCTCCCTCCCCAGTCCTGTTGTTTCACATAAACTTCTTTACCAAATAAATGAGGGCTCAGCAAGGCAGCACATTGGTTACTGACAAGGCTTACATTTAGCACAGAGATAAAATGAACAGGATACAACTTATTTTCTTCCTCTATTCTTAGTAATGTCCCATGCTTAGAGAGACCTTTTGAGAAGCTTGGTAATGCTCAAGTTTAATTTTTCTTCATTCTAAATTTATCATTTTCATTCATTTTTAAAAATTTTCCCTAAATAAAAGAATCTTAACTTTTGCATGAGGCCAACCAGTAAAAATGTTGAAGCTCATTTTAAAGTGCAAAAATGTTTGTGTGTCAATATTATAAACAACTACAACTCTTTGTTAATCTTGCCTCTTTAATAAGTAGTAAGTGTAGTAGTAAGTGTAAAAAGATGTCTCAGGGAGTCTGTTTGTATTGTGCAGACTTTTTCAGGTACCATTGTAATTTTCTGTGTTACATTTAAGAACAAATCACCTCCAATAATAAGTTTTTATCTGTCTGTTATTTTTTGTTTCATAATAATGCTTAGAGTCTGGAAGCCTAAACCCACTGTGATAGGAGCTGTTCAAAGACAGAGAAATATATTGATCACTTAAAAGACAAAAAAGATAAACATAAAAATTCAGACATAATTATGCAAATTCCCATAACTTCTCACTCATGGTGTAAGAATTGGAGTATGGTCAAGGGACTGTTTGCTAAACCAAGTTTCTTCCTCATGGCAAGTATATGGAATAAAAATAGCAGGAAAAGAACTTATTACATTTTCCCAGATTCACTACATTGGGAGAGGCACAGTGAGCTAACACAAGACCTGGCTTATTTTTTAAAGCAGAGAATATATTTTTAAAACAGAGAATTATTTTTTAATACAGAGAAGTGCAGAGGAGCAGCATATACAATGCACACAAAATTCTTTCAAGATTTTCATTTGCAAAGCTATCCTGTGCTGCAAGATCAACTCTATGAAAAGATAAAATTTCGTACTATGGATAGTCTGAGAAATGTAATTACATTACTGTGTATAGCATGAGATGCAGGATATAATAATCCTGTACCAGTTATAAAAATAAGTAACTATAGATTTGAATATGTGGTTTCAGGTAAGGTAATGCAACATAAACTAATAAAATAACTGTGATACAGCATCCAGAATAGTATGTCAGAGCATATTTTGAAAGATAGGCAAGGCTTTTGAAAATGCTTCTTAGTTCTGTCCTTTGTACCTTGCCACAACCTAGTGCAGGCTTCCAGCTCCAGATAAGATCAGGACTTGGCATTGATATGGACAACCATGTGATAACCTCTGGAACAGTTAGTATGCTGAAATGTCTAACTTTCTTTCCTTTTTTTTTTTTTCTTTTAATGTATGTGTCTGTAATTTATTCACATGCAAAAGTATACAAGCACCATGAAAATAGGAACATCATAGAATCCTGTATATATTTTTATTTGGAAAATGGCTTTTTTTCTCTGCAGAAATTAGACAGTAGGTCTACAGAGCACAGGAATTAAATATGAACCTCTTATCTGCAGAAGAACTTTAGTCCCATCAACACTGCTCATCCCGTTACAGCTGTGTGATAACTCGCCCTCCCACTGGCGAAACACAGACAAGGAACATTTTGTTATTCAGTGATGACTTAGGAGGCTGACAGCACCTAATGCTGCAGAAAGTGGTTGTTCCTCCAACCCCCTCCTTCCCACCTGCAGGGCTCCGGAGGCAGAACAGCACACCAGAGCTGCGGGAAGGGTCATGCTCGCTGCACTGACAGCCTCTCCTGTCGACACCCTCTGTTCCCAAAAGCACGGGGAGCATTTGGCCAGTGACTAGACAAGTCTATTTTAAGTAACTTTTTATGCCATATATTCTATTCCTGTCACTACAGAGTACTCATGCAAATGTATGTAGGGCTGCTGCTGTTACAAAGCTGCAATTTCCTGGACTGCATTAATTTTACTACAGTAGATTATGACAGACAGAAATTATAATGGTAAAGAAGACTTCATATACACAAAGCGAGGCGTCTTCTGTTATTTTTAACTGGAATTGCAGTTCTTGTAAAGCTTATTCATGTTATCATCTTTTCCTGATTGCACATCTGTCATTTCATTTACAATATTGGTGCTATTTCCAGTTAACCTTATTTTTAGAATAATGGAGGAATTTTCAGTCTCAATTAAGAAGCAGTTCACACTGGAAAATACAATCCTTATTGGCAGGAAAATTGTTTATAGGTTTCAAATTCCAGCTCCATCTCTATGTGTTACCATAACCATACGCACTTCCTTGGTCATCTTGAAGACACCAGCTGCTTTCAAAATCTTTATTTAATATATTAATCTCCTCTTAATCACATTATACATACTCAAGATTCTTGCCTTTGTTATTTGTCAGAGGTTGCTACCCAATAAATATCAGATTATTAAATATCTCTATCACATCTAAATACATAGATCCCTTTCTTTTATAAAATCATTCCATTTGTTTACTAATGTCAGTCAAATGATATTTGAATAAACTTTTAATTCCTTTTCTTTATTTTCTATTATTGAATTATTATTATTACAGAGATAATCAGGTAGTTTTACATTTGTGAGACAATTCTAAATGTTTGCATCAAATACAATTTTAATTTGATCTCTGATTTTTAATTCTGAGGGGCAGTTTGAGGGGAATAAGGAAAATATTGTCCTACATTTTTATTTGAGTTTGTTTTTTTTTTTTTCAGTTTCCAGGGGAGTGACTTTTTAGCCAGAAGCAAGATCAGGCTCAGTCCATACCTGGATAAGATACATTGAAGAAAAGCAGGTAAAGATCTGAAGTAATTTGTGGTGCTTCACTAGACAGCACCATTTGCTTTGAGGAAGAACAGAGCTGCTGTACCCTCCTGGCACCTGGTGGATGCTAAGTATAAAGAAAGAAGCTCCAAATTCAAGTCAAGGTTACAACAGCTTTTGATCACAAGCTATCCCATGACACATATCACAAGAACAGCAGTATCTTGGTCAAACTCCAGTTTGGATAATTAAGTGTCTGACTTCAATTCCCTTTGCCATTTCAGTCTCAATGAGCAGCCTTCTTCAATTTCAACTGGAACTCGTTTCATGCAACATGTTCATTAAAGTTTAGCTCCATTCCAGGAGTGGATGAAGTGGTAAACATACAGTTCATGGTTTTTCCAGGACAATAAGGAGTTACAAGGCCTGTCACTCTAGTTATTTTATGCAGGCACCAATCTCTATTTCAGATAAGGAGCATCCTTGATGGTAATGCTCAGTAGATTTATGACAATGCTGTAAATGGTACTGCAAAGACTGTTCCACACAGATATGGATGGTGTGGATTGAAGTGGCACAGTACTCCTTTTAAAGGAGTATTGCATTTGTTAACATAGTTCATGGAGTGTTTGGAGGAGGGACACAAAGATGGTGAGGGGCCAAAAGGGGAAGCTGAATGAGGAGCAGCTGAGGTCCTTTGGACTGTTCATCCTGGAGGAGACTCAGGGGAGACCTCATTGCAGTGACAACTTCCTTGTGGGGGGAAGAGCAGGGACAGACACTGATCTCTTCTCTCTGGTGACCAGTGACAGGAGCCAAGGGAACAGCATCAACGTGTGTCATGGAAGATTTAGGTTACATATTTGGAAAAAGTTCTTCACCCAGAGGGTCACTGGAACAGACTCCCCATGGAAGTGGTCACAGCACCAAGCCTGATGGAGTTCAAGGAGCATTTAGACAACACTCTCAGGCACATGGTGTGATGACTCTTGATGCTGTCCTGTGCAGGTTCAGGAGCTGGACTTCAAGGATTCTTGTGGGTCTCTTCTAACTCAGCATATTCTGTGAGTCTATGATTTTATTAAATGTGATCAAGAGCAGCCATACTGAATTGATGATCTTTGGATCATCAGCACTTTGGAAGAAAACGTTTGAGATCAGACTGGGGGAGTGAAAATCCTGGTGTTGGCCTGTCTCCAAGGTAGGCTTTTCTACTGGGAGCTGCCAAGAAAGATGTTGCTGCAGAAAGAATGTGCAGATGTCAGAAGTCTGAATGAAATTCTTAAACAATTGTTGGGTGCCTTGAGCTCATCTCCACTCTGGCTTAGAGTTCTGCAAGGCTTCTGTGAGTTAGAAAAGCTCCACATAACCGGATAGGAAAGAAAAGAGTTTGAGGCAGAATGAGTTTACTCTAGATACTCAGAAATTACAGTGTTTGCATGTTTGCATCTAAATATTGGCCGTACCTGCAGAATCTCTTCAATGGATGCTTTTCATAAAGAAATAATTTAGTTTTACAGATATGGAGTCTTACTGTGTGCCTCTCAGCATGGAATGCAAGGATGCCAACAACCAGTCTAATCACAGCCACCAATAAAGAAGAATTTGTAATTAACCACAAAACATTGTAGCAATGCGAAACCAGATAAATTAGAGGGCTGGGGGGTCTTCAGCTACTGCAAAGCTGAATTGTCTGCTACAAGAATAGAAATATCTTGCCTTTATCTAGATTTTATCAGTACATAGATTGTAAAGGGAAAAGCAGAAACAATTATTATTCTCCCGTTGATGGAAAAGATATGGGAATCATACCAATAGTTACTGAGAACTTAATCAGAAAAGTATTACAGCTTTTTGATACAAAATCAAAGATCCTTCTAGGAAGGGTTAAAACAGAGCCACGATTTGCTTATCCTTATCAACTGATCAATCTTAAGACTGTCAGGGAAAGATGAAGGTCCTATAAGGGGAGAAAGAATGCAAAATAGTGCAATTAGCACTATTTCAGTGGCAACTGAATAGAAAAAAAATAAACCTTTACCAGTACTACAAACAAGTTTCAAGACCCATGAGGTAGAAAAAGGTGAAACAAAATGAGTGTATTTCATGCCATTGCAATATCTTTATAAGCGGGTCTCCTAATGAAGAGCACATAAATATGGAGTCTGCACATTGTTTGCACATAATGCTTGAAATAGGATTCCTGTGATCTTTTTATCCAGGGAAAAGAAATGAGACTTGCTCCACTGTATCTCTGAAAATTCTGTTTTGAAGTGCATCACCTTTGTAAGCCAATGACAATTTTTTTTTTTTTTCTGATCTTGCTGTCAGGTTAGTCATGTTATAATATTTTGCTCTCTCCTTGTAGAGCTGGAAGACCTTGCATTGTGCTCCTGNGACTTGCTCCACTGTATCTCTGAAAATTCTGTTTTGAAGTGCATCACCTTTGTAAGCCAATGACAATTTTTTTTTTTTTTTCTGATCTTGCTGTCAGGTTAGTCATGTTATAATATTTTGCTCTCTCCTTGTAGAGCTGGAAGACCTTACATTGTGCTCCTATTCAATGTGCATATAGCAGTTTGGATAGATTCCACTTCCCTTTTTTCCTGCAGGCAGCTGTTACAATTCCAGCTCTGCCTTCCTTCCACCACCCCTCCCAGATGACCTGCTGTGCCTTTTGAGGTCCCTAGTATGCTATCTATTATAGATCACAAAAAACCCAAATAGCTTCTGTAAGAAATGTAGCACATCTATATTCTTTGGTATGTCCTCATCATTTAACAGCAATCTAAATCTCTGGGCACATTACTGTAACAGATGACAGAACAAGAATTAAGACAATTCTACAACATATTTCTGAGGAATTTATATTGGAAATTGAAGAGTTGGGAGTACAAAGGCACTGGTTTAGGATTTCCAAGGAAATGGAAAATTCAGTTCTGCCACATATTCAAGCTCTAAAAGCAGCTTAATTTCCTCCTAAAAAAAAGAAAAACCAAACAACAACCAAAGAAATTGACTTAGAAGGAATAACACCACTTGTTTCTGTAAGCATCACTTGCTTGTAACTGTGGAAAATTATTTTTGTGAACTGCTGAATAAGATGAATGGAAATACACATCAGCTTTGGGGTTTTGTTGCTTTGGATTTGAAGAAACTGTTGGATTTTCTCTTTTCTTCTAGATGATACACTGCAAAGGTATCATCTAGAAGAAAAGCCCAGGCTGGTCGCTTATTAATAGGTTCTATCAATCTGGAGATAAAAATTCATGAAGCAGTTTGAGAGAAGGATGGAATGATGGATAATGTTAAGTACCAACGCTGGTTTGAAATGTTAGAAGTAGTGCTTTTGTACCTACAGCCCTGTAGTTATAATGTACAGCTTATTCCTTCTTTGTTTGCCAAGGGTATCCTTTACATGTTCTGCACCTTTTCAAGTAATTCAGTTTTCCCATTTCAAATCAATTTTTGTCTTACTCCATCTCATCCCTCTCCACAATTCAGTTATAAATCACTCCATGTGAGGAAAGTCTGTCATCAAACTCAACTACTCAATCAGCTCTTTGTTTGTAAATGTTGGAGCTAGTGTGATAATTTTCTTTGGAGTGTATGCAGCAATGTCTCTGTATGACAATCAGAATATTTGTGGGGCCCACTCACTTTGGGATTGCACTGCAGAATTTTGGAGTTTGTCCATCTGTTTTGTCAACCACTTTTAGCCATTTCACTGCCCTGGTACTCATATATTCAACTCAAAGTCCTAACCCTGGTTTACCTCTTGCTTTTTCCTGCTCTCTGGTTTCTCACTCAGCTTCCCACAATTTTCTCTTTCAGCCTTGCTTCTTGCCAGAGGTATCTCCTAACTCCACCTATCTATGATAGGGATCAATGATTCTTTGTATCCTTCTCTGACTACTCTTAGTTCCATTGTTCATCCCCCAATTTTAGAATTCACAGGATCATAGAATAGTTTGGGTTGGAAAGGACCTTTAAAAGTCATATACCTCTGCAATGAGCAGGGACAGGTCCACTAGAACAGGTTGCTCAGGGCCTTGTCCAACCTGACCTTGAATGTTTCCAGGGATGGGCCATCTACCACCTCTCAAGGCAACTTGTTTCAGTGTTTTACCACCCTCAAATTCCTCTTCCTTTGTCAAACATGCTTTCTCCAATTACCTCTACAATTTTCTTCCAGACATTCCTTCCTCTTGTCAAAGCCGTATCTCTCACCATCACCTCTACAGTTCTGTTTAGAACTCTCAGAGTTTTCCCTTTCCTTTTCTTTCCCTGTGCCAGGTCACCAGATTCCTTTCTAAATCTTCTGCTTGTATTTCCCTTGTCCTTAGGGCACTCAGGCAGATTCCTTTCTTTCCCCTCTCAGGGTACCCAGCAGATGACAGCACTAGAGGTGGGAGCCAGTACTCAACTCTGTGGACAGAACTGGCAGCCCAGGGTGGGATTAGAGGATATGCCTAGATTGGTACTTCATCCCTGGCCAGCAGGTTGTCTGACACAGACAAATATTTTTGGTTGAGCTGTGACAGTGATTATGTATGCTAGAAATGATGGAGAGACTTCTGTATGCTGAAAAATTATACAAAGGCGTAAGTGTATTTTATTGATATAAGAATTTATAGTGCACAAATTACAGTGCAAATACTTAGTCATATATTTGTCTTGAAGTCTATGTACAATTGGAATGCAATTTTAGCTGGAATGCTTACTATTGAATGCTACTTTGAGAGTCTCAGGGATTGCATTAACTGTCCTGTTACTCATTTTAGCAGTTTAAGGAGTATCTAGGGTGACTCTTGTCTTTTCTTTCATTATCATGAGATATGGGAACATTACCTAGCAAAAAAAAAAAAAAGTCTGCTTAACATGTGACACTCTTTTTCCTTGTTTTACAACAATAAGATGAGCTATAGTTGGCAACTCCACAGTGTAGAAAGTAAATAAAGAGCATGGTGAAAATAAAAGAGCACAATGAAAATGACAGTAGCTTCAAGGGGTTTAGCAGAGCCTGGATTATTGGCCAAGATTCTTTCCAGGACTACACCAGCAAAATGTGATTAAATCCAGTGCTAACCCTATGAAACCTGATTGACAGTGTCTGCTGAATGCATTAAGGAACAGTACTTACATACTGGAAATCCCAAATGTCCAATTTTAAATATTTTTTCCTCCCAAAAAGCAGTGTGAAGAGCTGCAGCTGGGCTTTTTCTTTTTGCTTATTGTTTCTTGAGCATCCAGAACGCATTCAAGTCACCTCTTGTCAAAGATCATGTCTCAGTCATATAGCCAAGAAAACTGCTTAAAAATCCAGACTCATGGGTTTTTATGAAATCTCACCATTCTAGCTTGCTAAAATTTAAGAAAGCAAAACACTGCAAAGCTCACAATACATCTGCTGAGGTTGACGAAAAGGTGCTAGCACTAACAGACACATTTCTCAAAACAGAAACCAAGGACATCTCCAGGTAACAGCCACAGTTTCTCTGAATCCCAGCATTAGTAAGACAACTGTGAGTGAGTGACCCTGCAACTATTTCCATTAACAGAAACCTAAGATTTTTTTTACAACTTCTGATTTTACAAATAGAAAAGATAAATACATTGGTCTTTTTAAGCTCAAAAAATCAAATCCAGGAATAAGCCCCACTAATTTTTTAACT
The DNA here is from genome assembly GCA_013397295.1 of Polioptila caerulea. Taxonomy (NCBI): domain Eukaryota; kingdom Metazoa; phylum Chordata; class Aves; order Passeriformes; family Certhiidae; genus Polioptila; species Polioptila caerulea. Next base: position 1,706,575 of record VYXF01010734.1, on the reverse strand, counting down.
GATAAATGACCCATTACAGATTTTGTTAAGTGATTTTATGTACATTAGGTCCTGACTCTTGCCAGATTAAGCCCCACTAATTACTGGAAAAGTTTCACAGATGAGGAATCTCAGCTACAGATGTCCTGCTGCAAAAATCTGATAGCACTGTTTCCAGCAAACATAAATAAATAATAGGAGAATCTCAGCTAGTTCTTTTACTGTTATAAGTGAACTTTCAGGAAGTCTGTAGTACATGTACCATGCTGGGAGATTTTAGGAGCCTAACAGCACTTGCCATATTGAGCTTTATGTTCTGTGGAGGCTTCATTGCAAGATCATGTATACTCCATTCATGTAGACTAATTGCAAACCTTACTGCCAGCCAATTTTAGGGCATAAAGAAAATGCTACTACTTTTGCTTCAGTATCTGGGCTCAGGTTATCCAGATTCACTGATTATATAGCATGTAAATCAGAAAACTCTCAACAAAACCTTAGTGAAACAACAGAGCCATTTCAACAGTTTCATGAATAGCTGTAACCAGCCTATAATTCACTTTAATGCTCTGCAAGAAACATCTTGTAGATAATAGAGGGGAATGAGATAAATGCTGATGTAAAAGCAGTAAGCTAACTTCTTTGCTTGACCAGTATTTGTATCATTTAGTAGTCTTTACCACTGTCAAGAAAACTGTCTGCCAAACGTCTTATTGGCTTTGCAATTGAAGAAATAAAATCAAGATTTTTGGAGAGTAACAGAAGCAGTGGGGGTCCCACCCCAGCTTACTTATGAATGAACAAAAAGCTTGCTGATGTTCATATGTTACTAAATACTGTAACACCACTGGGAGAATGGTACTAGAAAGGATGTCAAAGTGCAGTACTTTAATAGCATGTTTTCCTCCCCAGAAAAGAAGTATGAAAGAAAGTGGACACAGCAGCTGGTTAATTATTTGTCCAAGTCAGCTGATATCACAGGTATGAAGTTATTGACTTCAGTGGCAGGTATGAAGTTATTGACAATATTCAGTTGCATTGCAAAAGTACACGTTAATTCTGAAAGTTTTAATTTTGTCAGTGTGTAAGACAGACTGTGTTTAGTACAGAGCATCTTACAGCTATCATTGATTTCAATGGGAGGCTCAAGTTCCTACAGAACAGATTCATGAAGTCATAAATTTTAATATCAGAAAGGGCCATTATGGTAATCCACTCCAACTGCTTTGAATTCTGAAAGTCAGTAAATGCTGCTTGCATGAAGTCTGTAACTTAGATCTGAGCTAACACATAACCATAGGAAGTATTTCAGTCTTGATTTAAAGACCCGTGTGACAGCAAACCCATCAGATCCTAGATAAAGTGCTTCACAGTTGGTTACTTCAGATTTCAGTTCTCTTTTTTTTTTCATTTCAGCTTTTAACCATTATGTTTCATTATAACCTTATCTGTTAAACCACCCTTTCTACTCAGGAACTAGATAAGCTGATCTTACAAGGCTGAAGCTAGGTGCTGTAAAACTATCAGAGAGGAAAACCAGAATTTGTGGAGGGGAATATGCTGCTGAGCTGCTGAGCTGGCAGATCAAGAGGCACCTGAGGAACCAGGGATCCTGATGCAAGCAGGCAGGGAGCAGGCAGGAACAGGGAGGGCCCCTGGAGCAAGGGAGAGAAAGTGGCACACATGCTGCCTTGGCAGTCCCACAGAGACATGTTGACTGCAGGTCCCCATGATGGCAGTTTCCCCAAATTCAGATTTTTTTCTTTTATAAGAGGATTTCTGATCAGCCAGCAGCCTTTGGTCTCCACCCCCTAGGCCATACTCACACTTGGTGATACCGGAGAGTGTCATTTTCTCAGCTCTCAGCAAATGCCTCCTCCTGCTGCTTGGCTGATCCTCTCTAGCTCAGCTGCTGCTCCCCTTTGATAGACTCAAAGCAGTCTCCATAACTTGTGATGTGGTTTTTTTCAAGCAGTAATTTTATATCAGTTCGTTTATAATGCTGGCTCCTCTGTTTTCGGTATTTTCAAGGCCTTTGCTGATATCCCACATTAAACTCCAGTTCATAACAGCTGTCTGGGCACAGAGCTCCAGTTCCCAGGACAGGCTCTCGCCACAGGCTGATAACAAGCGCCGCAGGCCAGAACTGGGGCACTGAGCCTGGCCTGCTGCTAACGATGGAAGTGCTCTTCTTAATAGCTTTCATTTATGCCAGGTTTCATGGCAGCAGAGGAAACTCCTCGTTAGCTGGCTGTGCAGCGTGACCTGTCTGGCATTTATGTTACCACTGTTCTCAAACATATACTCCCTCATACTTAGTGTGCACAAATAAAATCTCCACTCCTGTGTAAATCTGAGTTCAGTTATAATAAGTGTTGTTCAAATGAGGCTAGCTTTAATCAACTCAGCACTGTCCATTTGGTGACTTGAGGTATTTATTTGGTTGTTGGTATTTATTCTATATTCTTTTGGGTTGCTCCTAAAGATATGGCAGAAGCCTGGACTAAAACCAGTGGTCACTGCAGAGACTTCACTGGATCCCTGTAGTGACTACCCTTTGACTGGAGATAGTTCTGCTGGAAGGAAGGAACCTCAGCTACCTTTTTTTTCTGAAATATTTAAGGCTGTAGTCTCCTAAAACACAGGAGAGCTCAGCCTGCTTGAACGACAGAGTGTGTCATACGTCTGAACATCTAATTATAGTGTGTTGTATGGTAAAAAGAGGTGTTTTTTTTCTTTGCTGTGATTTTTAACATTCTGCAAAAAACCTCCAGAAATGTAAAAGGTTATATGCTAAGGAAACTCTCCCATCTGACCATTCTGATGGCAATCTGGGAGTCCCAGTTACACCACTCCTGATTTTAATGCTGGGACAGAAGCCTCTTTGCAGCAAGTAGATCCAGGGACCTGACAGGTTTGACTCCTTGCACACCCCACACTCCGATCTAAGTTCCCCTCATCAGCCTGACCCCAGGTTTCCCATAGCAGAGTCCCAGATGTCCTGTTCCTTTTAAGTAGTTTAATGGTGGTACAGCAACTTACAGAGCTGGGTGCCTCTGGGGAAGGACCCCCAACATAAAGATCACGGGGGTTTATACCCTCCCCATCTGTGCACACGAGCTTCAGTCTACTCTTGATCCAATGGTGGGTTTTGGTCCAGGGTCTTCTCATTGTTCACTGGGTCCTGCAGAGTCTCTGGGTGACTGACCATCCCTGCCTGGCTGGTGTTGCAGGTGCACATGCCCTTTGTTAGGCAAAAGGTCAGTGCTCCTCCATGGCTCCTTGCTGGTGGTTCCAGCCATCCAGGGCACAGTGAGCACGTCACACGCCAAGCAATCTGAACTGGGTGAACTGTTCTACAGCCCTCCTGATAATATACTGAAAGGAAAAAGAAAAAACCTTTGAGGCATTAAACCACTGCCTTTAGATACAGCATTATTACAAGTAACTAACATAACAAAATTAAGGCTACCAAGATTACCATAGTGCAAAATACAAATTCATAGATTCCTATGCACAAATACTCAAATGATTACAAATACAAAATCACCAAGCATTCTCAGAAGTCTTTTACTTATCAACTGACTGATCACCCATTCTTCATTTGATGTGGGAATAGTGTATCCAGTTTACCTAAAACAGCAAAACTTTAAACAGCAAAATAAGGACATAGTAGGAAAGTATATGGCCTTCTCATTTTGGTGCTAAATTGGATTTTCAAGAGAATACCTTAATTAAAACTTCATCTCCAGGCAGGAGATACCTGTATTTCAGATGGCATATGCTGATACCACTGACCATACTCTTCTCTGCTTTAACATGCTCTTTTTGCATCGACAAAATATACTGTGTCAACAGTACAGTTTGAAGGAAAACAAAGGTTGACTTTCTTCATCTATTGGGATGCTGAAAAATCCAGCTGTTAAATTATTTACAATAAAATAGCTATCTTTAAGTGGTATTTGCAAAAGTATAGTCAAGGGGCCTGGCACCACTGGGTGAGGGGTCACTGCGTGTTGGTTAATTGCCCACAAATCCTGCACAAGTACTCGGGGTCTTCATCTAACATATTCTGGTTTACAGGCAATATAGGAATGTTTTATGCAGACACACATGCTTTGAAATTCCTTTGTGTAAGTATTGGTGTATCTGATTTTGGATACTTTTCCCAGCTTCCAGAGGAATAGGATACTGTCTCACAGAGAGTAGCATATCTGCCTTGGTTTTAATGCAGATGGGCTGTGCTGAAACCAACAGTTCCCCACCTGTAGTGGTCTTACCCCAGAACTTTCAATGTTTCCAGTATCTTCTGTTCATTTTTGAAGCTCCCAATAATCCCACTAAGTGCCATTACTAAATCCATTCCTTCTGGTGACACATGCAATTCTGCATCTAAGATCTGTAAGAAGGTCTCTCCCTAAAAGCACACTGAGGAATCTTCCAGTATCACAAATCTTTCCTGCACACTCTTATTTCCTATCATTGCTAATACAGGTTTACTTAAATTTTCCCCTGCCCAGTGGCTCCATGTATGAATATTTTGTCTGTTATTGACCCTCTTGGGGCAAAGTTTAGGAGGGATAACGTGGTTCCGGTATCTACCAGAAATTCAACAATGACACCCACTCCCCACATACTGTATGTCCCTGTTGATCTGGGTATTCTCCACAAATTGTATCTTTCTAATTGTATATTTCCGATTTCCCTCAAATTCAGTAGAATTGCTGGCCTCTAGTCATCGTGACAATCTATCCTTGCACAATTACTCCCCCACTTGGTTGGAAAGGCCATTCTATTTGCCTATGTTCTAAAGAAATTTCCACAATAGTAACACTTCATTTCCACATTCCTTCTCTGTCTCTTTCTGCTTTCTGGTTTAGGTCCACTAATTGTATTTGGTCTTCCCCTCTTTCATTTTCTCCCCTGGAGATTTCCTGTCAAGGCAACAGCCATCAGATTTTCCACTCTCTCCAATTTCCATTTTCTCCTCTATTTGCTCTGCCTTCTGTTTTTTCTTTCACCTATCACACACAAATACTGCAACACATGAATCTTCTGTAGTTTTACTCCCTGCCACCCTAGCATATTCTCCTTAAAATACTTTCGGCTGTCTGGTGCTGCCTGACCTACAAAGACACTAATTGCAAGTGTACCATTAAAGTTTCGTGAAGCCCATTCCTCCATATTCCAGCAAAATCTGTTGGAGGCAGCCCCAAATATTTCTAGGACTGTTGTCCATTTTCTGTTTACATTCAATTATTTTAGTCCAGTTAACCTTTCATTCCCCATGATTGTATTGCTTCAACCAGAAGTAATTCTGAACTCTTGCCTGACACGCAGGCTTGTCCTCCATGGTATTATCATTCCAGTTCGGGTCATGCACTGGCCAGGAGTTCCTGTTTCCTTCTGCTTGCTGTGCCGTTCTGCTTTGCTATTAATTATTTTTTTCCCTTTCACCTGGCCAGAACAGTTCTTTCAAAAGCACCTGCATGTCCCCCCAGCTTGGGTCATGTCCATTACAGCTGAGCATATTTCTTGTTATCTTCACTCAGCCTTGGCATCTCACTTCCCTGTAATGCCAAATCACTCGGACTCCGCGGGCGTTTGGTAAACACCTGGAGCAGCCGCACAGGAGGGAAGTTAGATGGTGTTGAAGAAGTAAGTAAAGGACAGGGCGGTGCCGAGGCAGAAAGAACGCCGGGATTCCTGCTGTGGAGATTAATCCCCGCGCTCCGGCAGGGCGGTGCCGGCGGAGGCAGAACGCCAGGGTTCCTGCTTTGGGGCTCAGCCCCTGCCACCGCCAGTGTCACCGCGGCTGCGGCTTCCCTCTGCTGACCTCTCATCCGTGCGCAGCTGTTCCAAACATAACAATAATCCATGTGATCTGGGAATCCATTTTCCAGACATGGCCGCAGAAGGTTAATTTGTGTAGATAAAAGTGCCCCGTGATGGCCATTGCTGTGCCGCAGTACCCCGACAGGTCACAGCCGGCCAGCGCTCCTGGCACAGCGGCACCGCCGGCTCTTGGAGCAGCAGCGCAGCCCCGGCCGCACCCGTAACCCCGCGGCGATCTAATCGTGGCGCGGCTGGTGCTTCTGGGAAAGGACCCTCCCAGAAAAACTGTATCCCAAAACAAGTTGTATCCCCTCACAGTCTATGCGTCCTCACTTCACACAGCTCTTGGCCCAGGGGTCAGTTTTGTTCTGGGGTGCC